>JAQZBX010016462.1:0-36449 GCA_029593785.1 Cabassous unicinctus | reverse complement strand
GCCTTTGGGGTGTAATGATGCTAGCCATGGGCACATCTTAATAGAAAATTTTCTATCAGACTTTATAAAGTAGGTCCTTCTAGTGGGCACTGTCAGGCTGATTTATTGGGACTACATCTTTTGGCCTCTTTATTTGTTACGCAATATTAAATGGAATGAATATACAGAAGCTGACCAGCTAGGAATGAAAATATGAATAGGGCCATTAAAAGGAACAAAATTCTTATATATGAGACAACATGAATGAAACTTGAAGACATCATGTTGAGTGAAATAAGTTAGACACAAAGTACAAATAGTTTATGAGCTCACTGATTTGAAACAAATAGAATAAGCAAACTCATATAATCTAGAATACAGGTTATCAGAGGACAGGGTGAGGATAAGGAATAGGAAGTTAAGGTTTCAATTGTACATGGTTCCTGTTTGGGTTGATTGTAAAGTTTGGTAACAGGTGGTGGTGATGGTAGCACAATATTATGAACATAATGAACAGCCCTAAAATATATATCTGAATGTAGCTAAAATGGGAAATAGCTTGTATAGAAGAAAATAGAATACAATTTTTTAAAAACCACTGAAAATGGCCTAAACCCACAGTGAACAGTCTGTTAAACCACAGCCAATAATATTCAGAAATGTGCCATCATTAATTATAACAAACTATACCAATGCAAAGTGTTAATAATAGGGTGATGTATGGGAATGCTGTATTTTATGAGTGATTGTTTTGTAAACTCACAACTTTGCTAATAAAAACATATATGAGAGTAAGGTCACACATATAAAAATACTCCCTATTTTTAAAATTTCACTCAGCAAAATCCCATCAAGTAGCTTGTATTAGTTTTTTTTATTTTTATTTTTTTGCCACATAAATTTACCACAAATGTAATGGTGTTAAACAACACTCATTAATTATGCAGCAGCTTCTGTGGGAAAGAAATCTGAATTTAGCTGAGTACTCTTCTCAGGGTCTTACCAGGCACAAATCAAGGTGTCCCAAGAGCTGAATTGTTTCCTGGAGTTTCTAGGGGAGGCCACTTCTAAGCTCAGTCAGGAGGTTGGCAAAATTTCTTTCTTATGCTTTCCACATCTCCCTTCATCTTCAATGTAGCATGGAAGGTGGAGTCCTTCTTAAGCTTACAATTTCTCTAACATCACCTTCTTCCTCAATTCTCTGCATTTGCAGGCTCATGTGGTTGCATTGGGTCCCACCTCTTCTTTAGATTTTTAGAGCACACTAAGCCTGGAAGAGTATAACTGACAACTGTTCCTACCCAGCGGACTGTCCTTTACCTCATGCATTCCAGTTCCCAGCTCACAATATTGTCCTTGGAAAGCCTCAAAAATCTCCTTGCTGCCAAATCCAGGGCCTTTCCCAGCCCAGCTCTCCTAACCTGGAAGCACCTAGCATAATCTGTCACCCCATACTTCTTAAAGCTTTTCCTAATTTGCTTCTTGACTTCCTCCACCCAGGTGGTTCCTCTCCTGCTTCCTTCCCTTGCCCCTGCTTCCTGTCTTCAACATGTTTGCAGAACTCATCTGGGATTCTTTTCTCCCTCTTCCTCCCTTAGATGTTGTGGGGTCCAGCACAGGCCACTCCATTCACTTGTAAAGGAACCCACTGGCAGAATGGACTCATGGGTACAAGGGGAGGTAAATATAGGGGAGACATATTTTTGCTGCAAACCATGACACAAGAAGCCACATGAAGATTTTGCCTAGGTATTTTTTGGTAGTGCAGTAAACTCACCAGGGCTCAAACAGTCTCCCTGGAACTGATGGTTTCTGAGGTTCTGCAGATGAAAATGAAATGACAATAATCATGCTTGTAGGATGCTTTGCAAACTTCACAGCTTATTTTTGAACTCTTTCCTGAAGCAAAAGTCCTTCTTAACTGCTATATGTGTACTTTCTATCCTCCTAGGAGAGAGAAGTCCAAAGAGTTATCACCTTATCTGAACTCCACCAACACTGTGTACCTTCAGAGCTAATCATGGCTTCAGGTGAGCAGAATACTGCTGCAATGTAAAAACAGGGATGGGTGGATGGACAGATGCAGGTTTATGGCCCTCCAAATGCAAGCTTTGATGAATGCTCTGAATTGCTTAATTAACTGATGTTAAGCATTTATAAGGGGCCCAAGGATGGTGCTCAAACTCAAAAATGTTTTATGGGGAAGAGAAGGAAAAAAAAAATGGGAGGAACTTGATTTGTCACTGCGGGTATGTATGTGTGTGAGAGGGAAACAGGGCACAGAAGTGGGTGTTATGGATGGAGCCACAGGACACAGATTACTTCAGCACAGTGTGCTGACAATTACACTGGCTTTGGAATGCACCAAACATGAAGTGATGGATGGAGAGTTACATGAAAAGGACACAGTGCAAAATGCCAACCATTACAGAATATAGGTGATAAGTTTATGGCTGTTTTTATGTAATCTTTTTATGCTTCTGAATTTGAAAATTTTCATGATGAAATGGGAGCATAACTGTGTGTGGGCAAGAGCTAGGGGATAAAGATGGTGTGTGTGCATGTGTGTAGCTTCTGGAATAAAGATGAGGCATGTGGTGTGACGCAGGGACCCCCACAGGAAGGACAAAAGAGAGGTGTCCTGGGCAGGACCCCAGCCAGGGTGACAGGGTAGGCCACTGAAATAGGAGACAGCAGATTTATAATGCTATAAAAATTCAACCGAAAAACACTTTCCTGCATCCCACAGATTTTATCATTTAAGGCTTTGAACCCTGAGTCCAGTCTTACTATCCTGATTTTGATTCAATGCTGTCCATTTGCATCCCAAGGACAACATGGATGAGAGTTAGGGGGCAGCTGTGGGCAGGAACATTGGAGTCCTCAGGCAGGACTAGCTGCTGAGGAAGCAGGTGGGAGAGACAAGAGACATGACAAGGGCATTGGTGCCCTTGGCAGCTGCCACTGGAAAACCAGGGATGTCCTTGATATTCCACCACAGTCTTGGAAGAGAGGAAGAGTGGGAAAGCCTGGTTTGGAGGATGGAGCTGCTATTTTCATATAAGCATGATCAACCACTTTCCCAGGTGTGGAGCCAAGGCCCAGCCCTCTCAATCCCACAGAGACTGTCCAGTGGTTGTACTTCTGCTGCACATTTCCTGATATTCCTTTTTTCCTAGAACTTGCCCTTCCTGTGGCTTTTCCTTGGAGTCCTTGGCACACCCAACAAAATTCTTGCTCTTGTATTTAAGAGCCACACTACCAGCCCTGGATCCAGGGGCTGGATGGGTCCTGGAACCTGCAGGTGTTAGATAAGCAGGACAGTCATGTAGAGTGAGTGCTCTGTGGACTCCTTGGATATCTACTGAAAGGAACACCGATGGTTCAAAACCTGCCTTGTCCTTGGGTCTCCCTCTTTGACCCTGTCAGAGCTTCCTTTTAAGTTTCCATTCTTGATTCCATATGATCTTTGCAGACAGATACCATTTAACTGTAGTTAATTGTCTAGGATGTGGCATCTTTCCCTAGCTGGTTGAATGGCTAAGCCTGTTCACCTCCAATGTTCTTGGCCTTCCAGGATGGCTGTATGTCCTGCTAAAAAAGAATATGAGAAGGGCCAATGTCCATGCATTTTTTGCAAAAAGTTGTCCATTTCACCAGTGACAGTGACAGGAACAGTAAGAAAGTTTATCCTGGCTCTGGACAGCTGAGCAGCTACTCCTCCACCATGGGATCTTGCTCATGACCACCCATGCCAAAATGGTGAGGTCAGAGAATATAGTTGCTCCAGAGGCCATAGGTGGGTAGTGGTCCTTGGAGGGGAGGTAGGTTCATGAGGCTTATTGCCTGGTGGTGTGGACAAATCAAGATGATAAGGTAAGTGGGCAGTGTCTGGGAGAGGAGAGGGTAGACCAATGCTCTGTGCCCCCCAAGTTCCAAAGAGTCTGAAAATTTAAATTCCAGCATGGTTCTCTGGCCTAGGTTGCTAAAGGTGTATGTGCCAGGTAGGAGTTTTGAGTGTGCTGTGCTGGACAGTGTGTTAATTTGATGTGTAATCATCACATATCTGCATGTACCATGTGAAGTCTCAATTTTCCTCTCCATCTGGGTCCCATGGATGTTGGGGGGCTGGTCATACCAGTACACCATTTTACAAAAGGTGTGCTTGGTCCATTACTCACTGCCACTTTCTTCAAATTTCTGGTGGGTGATAATCACTCTTCCGGGGGCCACAAAGGGAAGAGTCCCTGCTGAACAGTTTGACTCCTTAAAATGTTTTTAATTGAGGTAAATATTACATACATCAAAATACAGTCTCTTAAGATTACAGTTCAATGAGATTTGGGAAATGCACAACCCATGTAACCAGTGCCTGACTCAAAACCTAGAACATTTCCATCAACCCAAAGGTTCCTTCATTCCCCTGCACTTTGTCCCCAACTCTCACAAGCAACCACTCTTCTGATTTCCCTCACCACAAGTCAAATTTTGTCTGTCCTTGAACATCATGTTGAGAAATCATATATAAGGAACACTGGGGTCTGGTTTCTTTCACATACATGGTGTCTGTGATGTTTTATGGGTTAGCCATTTAAACATTTGTATTGCTGAGGACTATGGTATTTAAGAATAGATAATGTTTTGTTTAGTCATTCTCCTGTTGTACATTTATATTAATTATAGTTTGGGGTTCATAAAAACAAATAAAACAAAATAAAGTTACTATGGCTAAGAGATTAAAATAGAGTAGGGAAGTGATTCTGGAGATTACTCTTATGCAAATGTCAGCGAGCTCACAAACTACTAATGTATGCAAAGCCCCAAGCAACAATGTTTCTCAAAATCCTGAAGACATCTGTGTACCATAAACAAATCACAAGACAAAGAACTCAGTAAGTTGTTTAACTAAAGGAGATTTGGAGCACCCAAAATAGCCAATGAACACAAACAATTTATGTAATCTTCTTTCTCTTTAAAAACCTTTGCCTGGAAATGCCAAGAGAGAACATGATTTGGTTTGCTACCTAAAGCTGCATTCCCCAAATTGCAATTTTAAGAGCCCAAATAAATGCCTTGGTTTCCTTGCAACTCTGTTTGTTATTTCTGTATTGACAGGAACAGAATGACAGAGCAGGAATATTATAAAGAGTTCCCTCCACTAGAAAAATGAAAAAGCTGAAAAACAGAGACTGGAATTAACTATGTGGTAACCCTGGGACCACAATGAACTTTTACAATAACTGCTGGAGTGCTGGAAGAAGCAAGAGGCTGCAGCACTCAGCTCTTCTAAGTGAAAGTGGGAATCAGTGACCAGCCCCCATTGCCCAGCCCTGCAGCATCAGCTGCAGAAATAGATGTTACTGCTGCAGGGCAGTTCAGCATCTGGGAGCAGCCAGGTGGGCCAGGACTGGCAGAGGAAACCAATTCTTCTCAAAGTTGGGGTAGAGGTTTGAGGTAGCTTTGGTTGATCTGAAAGGGACCAGCTTCTGGAAGTTGGCCTCAGTTTTGGCCCTATGGGCAGTCATGCTGACAGTCTCCCACCAGCATCCATATAGACATAAAGAGCCACTGTATTTTTTCCTTATTTTATGAGCATTTCCTGGTCTGGCATGGTAAACTCTGATGTTGGTTTCAGCTCCATTGAGGCAGGCTAGATTAGGTATCAATAAATGGATCTGGAACCTGGCAGAAAAACTGTCACCATTGAATGTGTGGCCACAATACCCCACAAGATGCCTGCTGGAAGACCCCTGCAAGAAACACCAATCAGAATGAGATTCCCTACATTCAGAGACTTGAGTCTTTGGGCTGTCCATGTGCCAGCTGGGCCCAGAACCTCAGTGGAGCAGCAACTCCTACTCTACAGCTTATTGTACTCACCCAGAACAACTGGCAGGGAGATGATGATGGACAACAGTCATCCCAGGGAATGGGGACAGTCTGCAGCTGCAGGCAGGACAATCCCATCCATCTTCCCCATGGGATATAAGCCCCCTCTCAATTGGAAGTAGAGTGGACATTACCATCCCAGACTTCTCAGGATGGGGGGAAGAGCTATGGACTTGAGTAGACTTACTGGTATTCTATTATAGACATATTGCGATTCAAGCAATGGAAGAAATTACAACATTGATGTGGAGCCAGTGGCCACTGGAGACTCTGGGGGCAGAGAGAGGGAAAAGCTGTTGTACTACAGGGGCTTTTTTGGGACTTGGGAATTGTCCTAAGTAACATTGCAATGACAGATATAGGCCTTTTTATATCATGATATAACATGCAGAACTGTGTGGGAGAGAGTGTGGTCTACAATGTGAACTATAGTCCATTCCTAATTGCAAAGCCCCAGGATGTGTTTATCAATTGCAATTAATGTGCCACACTAATGAAGGATGTTCATGTGGGAGGTTGTGGGAGGTGTGAGAGTTGGGGCGTTTGGGAATCTGTATATTTTTTGTGTAACATTTGTGTAATCTAAGTATCTTTAAAAAAAAATTTTTTTAATGAGATTTCCTCCTGAAGCCAGGAGAAGCCCTGGATATTCTCCAGGGGCCTTATCATTGGGCCCATCCAGGAGATTGATGGGTAGGGTAATCAATTAAAACAGCAAACAGTGGAGACTCCTCCCCTATTAATAGCAAAGGGGCAGAGTAATTAATGGTTAAAAAGCAAGCACAAAGACTGAACTGGCCTTCTGTTCTTGTCTTCTTCCCCCCTACCTGGAACAGCACACAAGTAAACCTGGGCATTTGTAATCTGTAATGGGGAATTGTAGTCTGTAAATCAACCTGCTTTATCACTTTTCAGCCCCTTCCCCTCTAACTGGGTCACTTAATCTGTTATTTTCTCCCATTTCTCTTCCCTCCCTTCCTTAATAAATTACTGGACTAACTAACCTGGCTTGTTCTTGAAACTCATTTTCTGTAGCTTAGCCAAGAACCTAGAGAAATCCAGCAACACTATTAGCAGAATGTTCTTCTTTCTTCACAGCAGCATTTACCAGGACTGAAAGATCAAGTGCACCTTTTCATTTGCTGGGTTTCTTCTTTCTCTTTATTGTGTTATTTATTCTGACAGATCTCTGCATGCAGTGCTAATATTAACCTCTCACTCTCTCTGACATGGGTGGTCCTTAGTGAGACCCCATGATGGAGGGGTAGTTGCTCAGCTGCCCAGTTCCAGAATAAGTTTTCAGTTACTGTTTTTGTCATAGTCACTGGTGAAATGGACAACTGCAGGAACTGCAGCATCAAAATGGACATGAAGAAGAAATTCACCTCTTTCCCTTTTTCTCTGTTTTTTTTTGGTTGCTTTTGGCCTTTCTCTGCTTTAGGGTTTGGTTGTGACAGAATCTGAGGGATTAGTAGAGGTGCTGGCTTAGGTTTGGCTTTGCAAGCACAACTTCTGGCTTCCCAACAGAATACAATAGAATTGGAGGGACACTACACTTCATTTTTCACCTTTTTGTGGGTCTTTTTTAAAATCTAATTCTTAGTATTTTTTCTTTTCTCTTTGTCCTCCTTTCTCTTACTCTATCTCTCCTTCCTTTTTTTTTCCCTTCCTGTTCTTAGACTGTAGAATGAAGTTTGGGAGAACCAGATTTCCACAATGATGAACCAGCATAATATCCAGAATGTTCAGTTCTCAACAAAAATATGCAAAACATAAAAATACACAGGAAAGTATAGCACAGTCAGAGGAGAAAAATAATTTGATGGAAATATTACACATGAAGCACAGTCTGTGGAATTACTAATCAAAGATCTTAGAACAACTCTCATAAATAGGATTAATGAGGTAAAGGAAAACATGGTCAAAAACTAAAAAAAAATCAGGAAAACAATATATAAACAAAATGAAAATTTCAAAAGTAAAAAATTACAAAGAACATCCAAATGGAAATCTGTGAACTCAAAATTACAATAACAGATCTGGGTAATTCAGTAGCAGATTGAATTGAAATTTAAGAGCAGATTGGAGGAGGCCAAAGAAAGATTTAATGAGATCAAAGACAAAAAAAGATTGAAATTATTCAAGTAAAGAAGCAGAAGATAAAAGCATGAAAGATAACTCAACAGAGCCTGAGGAACCTATGGAAAACAATCAAGGGTACAAATATATAAATAATAGGAATCCCAGAAAGAAAAGAAAAGAAAAGAGATGGGTCTCACTTTTAAAATAGGACTTGGCAAAGTGATTAGTCCCTGAAAAATTGATGGTGTCTGTGGTATTTCATGTGTGGTGAGACTATCTCACCTTCAATGTACTTTGGATTCCTGATATTTGGTTAAGAAGCAGAGGTGAATGATCTCCTACTGTGAACTCTTGGGCTGGGGAACTGTTGTCTCAGGTGAAGTCATGTGTAGCAGTGAGCTCCTCAGATGGTATGCTGTTATCTGCAATATGGAACAAAGGTATCCTTCCCAAATAGAGACCCACTTGAATTGATAAAGGTCATGTTTTTTTTTTAGTTTTATAGCATTAAAATGAGGCTAAGCATCTTGTAGAATTTGAAAGAAATATGAGGCCAAGACTGTCCATGTGTCAGCTGGGCCCTGAGCCTCAGTGGAGTTGCAACACCTACTCTCCAGTTCATTGGACTCACCTAGGACAACTAACAAGGAGTTGAGGACTGACAACCACCATACCAAGGAAATGAGACAGCCAACAGCTGCTAGCAAGAGAGTCCCATCCATTGACTGTATGGGATCATAGCCCCCTCATAATAGAGGTGGAGTGGACATCACCATCCCAGAATCCCCAGGATTGGGGAATGAACTATGGACTAGATTGGACTTACTGGTATTCTACTGTAGACATATTGTGGTTCTAGCAATGGAAGAAATTGCAACACTGATGTGGAGACAGTGGCCACTGGAGGCTCTGAGGGCAGGGAAAGGGAAAAACAGTTGTAACACATGGGATTTTTTGAGACTTGGGAATCATCCTGAATGACATTGTAATAACAGATATAAACGATTTTATATCATCCCATAACATGCAGAAATGTGTGGGAGAGAGGGCGTACTATGAGGTGAACAATGGTCAATGCTCAGTGGCAATGCCCCAGGATGCATTTATCAATTGCAATGAATGTGCCACACTAATGAAGGATGTTGTTTATGTGGGACGGTGTGGGAGGTGTGGGGAGTGTGGCATATAGGAATTCCTATATTTTTTGTAAAACATTTATATACTCTAAGAATCTTTTAAAAATAAAAAAATTAAAAAAAATAGTTCAAAAATTTTTGTGATGATAACTGCACAACATTGTGTTGTACTAAAAGCCATTGATTACCTATTTTAGATAGATTGTATGGTATATTAATATATCTCAATAAAACTGTTTCATAAATAAATAATTGTGGAAGAATAGCTAGAAATAGCAGCAGCTATGTAAAGCAGGGGAAACAGAGCAATATTGAGTGGGAAAGAATTTTCTTGTTTGTTTGTTTTTTGTTTATTAACATTATTACTGAAACAATGAAAATGCTCTAATAAAGCTTGAAGTGATGAATGCATAACTATGTGATTATACCACATACCATTGATTGTATATTTTGAATGAATTATACACTTTATTAATATGTATCAATAAAATTGAGTTGTTAAAAAAAAGAGAATCCCATCCATCAGCTGTATGGGATCAAAGCCCCCTCTCAATTAGAGGTGGAATGGACATCACTACCCCAGAATCCTCAGGATGGGGGAATGAACTATGGTCTAGAGTAGACTTACTGATATCCTACTCTTTACTTGTGATTCTAGCAATGGAAGAAATTACAACATTGTTGTGGAGCCAGTGGCCACTGGAGGCTCTGAGGGCAGGGGGAGGGAATGACAAGTGTAATGCATGGGCTTTTTTGGGATCTGGGAATAATCCTGAATGGCATTGTAATGGCAGATATATGCCATTATATATTTTCCCATAGCCTGCAGAATTGTGTGGGAAAGATTGTAAATTACAATGTGAACTGTGGTCCATGCTCAATGGCAAAGCCTCAGGATGCATTTATCAATTGCAATGAATGTGCCACACTAACTGAAGGATGTTGTTTATGTGGGAGGGTGTGGGAGGTGTGGGATGCAAACCATGGAGGAAACCCTATATTTTTTGTGTAACATTTGTGTAATGTAAGTATCCTTAAAAAAATTTAAAAATATATATTTTAAAAAGAAAATATATATTAGGGAGGCCAAGAATCTACTTACAAATATCTATTAAATCAAGGGAAATTGTGGGAGCACATCTAGTGAAGGTGATGCTGCTGTAATTTGACCAAAGAACCAGAACATCATTAGCACAATTAAAACCCCAATTGATGGTTGCTGAATATAAAAGCTCCCAAGAGTCCAAGATTTTGACAAATTAGGTGATGAGAAGAATTCTTTTACAAATTTGTTTTAAATCATATGGCCTGATTTCAGTGCATGTTGCTAATAATGTGTCAGGATGTTTGGTTATTAAATACTTGTGACTGAGGTTGAAGCTTCAACATTAGACTGTAGTCAGCCCCTCTAATTTGCCCAATTATTATGGGGCTTTTGTCCCAGATGTTGATTCAGTTAGTGATAGACATTCAGCAAGGGTTTGGTGCTGCAGGGCTTGTATTAGACATATTTGATGGCATGTGGATCTCAGTATTTGTCATTTTTGGTTGAAAGTATGGTTTATTTGGAAGGTTTGAGCCTCTGGTTGGCAAACCAATGAATTCAAACAGGAAAATAATATATATATATAAAAAATAAGTCAACAGAATGGTGTGGACCTGAATCTAATAGGCTTTTTGTTGTTTTATGTTGCTTCCTTATCCCCACCTTGGCTTGAATTATTACCAATAGCCATATTAAAATTAATAACATTGGTAATATTTTCTGGTTTCATCATTGTGAGATAGAGTTTATACTCCCTCATTTTTTATATTGTGACTATCATTAACCAAGTGGTATTGTTTATCTCCTTTCTTGGTGGTACACAACTTTATGTAAATGGCCCTGGAGCAAAAATTTACATTTACTGAAGGAGATTTATGGTAGAAGGTTAAACATCCATCCCTAATATCTTGAAAAATTGTGTAACATTCCTATGCGCTGAGAATTTAGGTTCAAATGTGACCCATAACAAAATGTCCCATTACAGATGCTGGGGAAGTATTATAATCTGTCATTTATGGGCCCAAGTAGAGTATCTTACCTCAATCCGCCCTCTAGTCCTGATGTGGTGGGGGCATGGTATAAAATCCAAATTCACATGGAATGATTTTATTGAAGAGTCTCATGTATACAGAATCCTCATAAACATGAATATGAGATATGCTCCATTTATATATAGAAAAGGGAAACAGAAATGCTTGTAAAAATTAGTATGTGATGTATGTCTTTCCAAAGGTGTGAATTAAGAGAAATTAGAGTTTGGGGCAAAAGTGAAATCCAACCAACAAGAATCAATGGTGAGAATTCCAGGAAGATGGCATCAAAATAGCTCTGACAAGGCTCAACTCTCTTACAAAATGGGGAGAAAGCATAGAAATCATCCCAAGGAGCTGCTTGGGGACCTGCAGACCAAGAGAGTGTTTCAATCATCATCCAGGAGAGACTGAGGATGGAAAGAATAAGAAGCTGAAAGGAAAACTGTGAGTTACTGGCTCCACAGCTGGGAATGACACTTATCCCCACACCTTCAAGTTTAACATCCTTGGTAAGACCTGCAGCTGAGAAGCCAATGGAGATGCGAAAGGACTTATTCTCCCTATGGAAGAGGGAGCGTGTGGTGGAGGCCTGAGTGTGGTTCTCTTCAATGAGTTTAAGCAGCATAAGCTAGTTTTGAATCCCTGGCTCAGAAGATCCAGTCAGTGGAAATTGAAGGATTCATCTCAGTGGAAAAGTTTGCCAAAGAGTGCCTCATTAGTGGTTCCCTGCCTATGTTATGATAACTTATACAAGGCAATCTTAAAGTTTTAGAAAAAATGAACCAAAACCAAAGAAGATCTATGAAATAAAAACAATAGGCAGTAAAGAGAAATTGATTAACACAGTAAAATCACCAATACAATCAAATGCCCAGATCTCAAAAAAAAAAAAATTACATGACACAATAAGGAACAGGAAGATATGGCCTAGCCAAAGGAACAAACCAAGATTCCAGATAAGATACAGGATTAAAGACAACTAATCAGCGATATTAACAAACATCTCCTTAATCAATTCAAACAGTAGGAGGAAAATATTACTAAAGAGACAAAGAATATTAATATGGTACTGTGTGAGCATAAAAAACAATTTGAAATATGCAAAGGAAAGTAACAGAGTTTATGGGAATGAAAGACACAATGGATGAGATTAAAAATGCATTAGAGACATGTAATAGCATTTTTTAATTGGTTACAGACAGAATTGGTCAATTGGAAGATGGAGCACCTGAACTTGAAAAGACAGAAGAACAGAAGGAGAAAAGAATGGAAAAAAAATGAGCAAGGTCTTAGGGAATTGAATAATAGTGTGAAACACACAAACATATGCACTATAAGTGTCTGGGAAGGAGAAGAGAATGGAAAAGAGGCAGAAAGTATATTTGAGGAAATAATTACTGAAAATTTTCCAATACTTATGAAAGTCATGAATATCAGTCTTCAAGAAAAGCAATATACCCTAAACAGAATGAATCTGCATACACTGACTCCAAGAATCTACTATTCAGAAAGTCAAATTTCCTAGATAAAGAGAGGTTTCTGAGAGCAGAAAAAGAAAAGAAATGTATCACTTTACAAGGGAGCCTCAATAAGTCTAAGGGCCAATCTCTCATTAGAAACCACGGAGGCAAGAAGATAGTGTTACAATATATTTAAGATACTCAAAGAAAAGAAAAACTTCCAGCCAAGAATTATTTATCCAAAAAAAAATCTATCCTTCAGAAATGAAAGCAAGTTTAAAATCTTCACAGATAAATAAAAACTTAGTATGTCAGCAAGACACTGGAGCTACAAGAGATACAAAAGTGTGAGTTAGAGCCTGAAAGTAAATGACAAAGGCAAGAGGTTTCAAGAAGAGTATAGAAATGAATATTTTAAGTAAAGGTAACAGGAAGGGTTAAAGTACAGAAAATATTAAGATATGACAATATTATATTAAATTATATTGGATTCAGTTGAGGGGCCCTTGAATAAATTACCTGTTAAGATTAGGGATTTGTTTTGACCATGTCAGTAAAGCATAACTCAGGTTGAGTCACCAACCCCATGGTGGGCAGATATAAATGGACACTCAAACAAGAAGACCCCAGAGAAGGGAACTTTGCCATTTTGATCCTGCCATGTGACAGAAAGGAGAAGTCTCAAATAGCTAAAGCCCCAGGTAGAGATGGACCATTTGCCTGATAGCTGACCTTGGGAAGACAGCCAAGACTAGAGTTTCTTAATGAGGGGTCCACAGAACCCCCCCCCCCAAGGAATCCATGGAAAGATTTCAGGGGATCCATGAACTTGAATTGAAAAACCTCAACTTATTATCTTATTTTCTCTGAATTCTGATGTTGAGGGTCATAAAACTTTGCCGCTACATTCTAAGAATGGGTCCATGATTTTCACCTGACACGCAAAAGGGTCTGTGGAACAAAAAAAGGTTAAGAATCCCTGGCATAGACTGATACAGAAATCCCAGAAAGAACCAAGGCCTATGCCAGAAGAGAGAGGAAGCCCTGAGGGACAAGCCCTATGCCAGCCTGCAGCTGAGAGATAGGAAACCCAGAAGGGAAGATTGAACCCTCTTAGAGATCAGTGATCATCTTGCTTTGGCCCAAGCCAACTGACTTTGGTGAGAAAACAACCTTGAGTTTGACCTTTTAGGGTCTTGTAACTGTAAACTTTTACCAAATTAATACCCTTCATAGAAGCTAACAAGTTTCTGGTACTTCACATTGACTCCCCTTTGGCAGACTAATACAACTCCCCAAACAAAAGATGTAGAAAGACAGAATGGATAAAAATATAAGCCTTCTGTTTGTTGTCTACAATAGACGCACCTTAGACACAAAGACACAGTGAGACTGAAAGTGAAAGTTTGGAAAGAAGTATTCTTTACAAATGGTAATCAAAGAAAGATCTGGAGTACCAATATCAGAAAAATAGATTTTAAATGCAAAACTGTTATAAGAAGTGAAGAAGGTCACTATATATAATAAAAAGGATAATTACCAGGAAGAAATAACAATAATAAATATTATTCTTCTAACTTATGTGCCCCAAAATGAGGCACACACTGGCAAAACTGAAGGGAGGGATATATGTCTCTACAATAATTGTTGGAGATGTCACACTACTATCAGCAATGGGTAGAACATCTGGCCAGAGGATAAGTAAGGAAAATGAGAGCTTGACTAATATGGTAAATGAACTAGACCCAACGGATATTTGTGGAACATTACATAAATATATATATTCCTTTCAAGTGCTCATGGACATTTCTCCATGATAAGCCTTATGATAGAACATAAGTCAGACCTCCATAAATTTGGAAAGGATGAAATTATAGAAAGCATTCTCTGATCTTAATAGAATACAGTTGGAAATTAATAATAGCAGTAAAAAGGGGAAATTCACAAATACATGGAGATTAAACAATACATAGTTAAATAGTTGTTCAAAGGAGAAATTTCAAGAAAAATCATAAATATCTCAAGATGATTGAAAACAAGAAGACAAGATATCAGAACATATAGGTATAGGAAAAGCAGTGCTGAGACAGAAAGTGATAGCTCTCAATGCTTACATTAAAAACAAGAAAGAGTTACAATCAAAAACCTACATGGACAGCTGGGGGAACTAGGAAAAGAACAGCAAACTAATCTAAAAGCAAGCAGAAGGAAAGAAACAATAATGACTAGAGCAGTAATAAATAACATGTAGAATTAAAAATCAATACAGAAAATCAATAGAACCAAAAGTACATTCTTTTAGAGAGCAACAAAATTGACAAATTCTCAGCTAGACTAAAAATGAAAAATAGAGAAGATGCAAATAAATAAAATCAGAAATGAGAAGGGGGACATGACCACTGACCCAACAAAAATAAATGAGTTCATAAAAGGATACTACTAACAACTGCACATCAGCAAAGTTGAAAATGATGAAATGCACAAATTCCTAGAAACACATGAGCAACACACACTGACCCTAGAAGAAACTGAAGACTTCAACAAACTAACCAAAAGTAAAGAAATTGACAGAGTCATCAACAACCTCCTCCAAATTAAAGCCGATTACCAGATGGCTTCACAGGTGATTTCTACAAATTATTTAAAAGAAGCTCTAATACCAATCTTGCCCAAAATCTTACTGAAAATTCAACAAGAAGGAATGCTAGTAAACTCATTCAATGAAGTCGACATGACTTTAATACCAAAGTCAAATAAAGATATTATGAAAAAATAAAATTATAGACCAGTTTCTCTAATAAATAAAGATGAAAAATCCTCAACAAATATATTTTCTAACTGAATTCAAAATCACATTAGAAAAATATTCTTCAAGATCAAATGGGTTTTATACCTGGAATGCAAGGGTGGTTCAACATAAGATAGTCAATCAGGGTAATAAACCAAAATAATAAAATGAAGATGAAAAATATCACAGAATCATCTCATTTGATGCAGAAAAGACACTTGACAAAATGCCACATTCCTTCTTTATGAAAAACACTCTGAAAGATAAGAATAAAAGGAAACTTTCTCCATATGATAAAGTGCATATAGGAAAACCCCACAAAAAACATCATAATCAATGTTGAAAGCTTTCCCACTGAGATTGGGAAAAAAAGACAAGAATGCCTACTGTCTCACTGTTATTCAATATTGTGCTAGAAGTTCTAAGTAGAGTAATTAGTCAAGAAAGAAAGAAATAAAATTACCAAAATACTAAAGGAAGAAGTAAAACATTTGCTTTTCATGGATGATATAATCCTATATATAGAAAATCCTTTAAAATATACAACAAAACAACTAGAAATAATAGGTTATTTAGAAAAGTGCCTTGATGTAAGATTAACATACAAAGAACCAATAGAGTTTGTATACACTACTAATGAGCAAAACTGAGGAAGAATTCAAAACAAAATTCTATTTAAAATAACAACTGAAAGAATGGAATACGTAGGAATAAACTTAAACAAGGACATAAAGGACCTGTATTCAGTGACCTACAGAATATTGCTAAAAGAAGCCAAAGAAATCTTAAGTAAATGGAAGGCCATTTTATATGAATAGGTCAGAAGACTGGATATTATTAAGATGTCAATTATACTCATAATGATCTATAGATTTAATGCAATCCCAATAAAATTCCCAAATGCTTTCTTTGTAGAATTGGAAATGCCAATTATCAAATTTATCTGGAAAGGAATGAGTCCCTGCATAGCCAAAAATATCTAAAAAAAGAAGAACGAATTTGGAGGACATGCACTCCAAGACTTTAAAGCATATTATTTAGCTACAGCAGTAAAAAGAGCATGTACTTGCATAAAGATAGACAGATTGTCTGATGAAACCAAAACAAGAGTTCAAAACCAGAGCCTCGCATCTATGGTCAGGTGTTTTTTGAAAAGACTGTCAAACTGACCCAGCTGTGTCAGAACGGCTAGCCTATTCAAAAAATGGTGCTGGTAAAACTGGATATCCATATCTAAAAGAAAGGAAGATGACCCTTATCTCACACTTTATTTAAAAATTACCTCAAAAACAGGCCAAGGAACTAATTTTAAAACCTATAATCATAAAATAGAAAATACATTTTAGAATATGAGATATGAATGTGATTAAGCATTTTTTCTTCATTTTCTTCATTAACAAGTATATGTTGGCAAAGTCATTTAACCAATCTGTGCTCATATATGTATCTTTTGGAAAACTCGAGAAACAATTGTTTGTTTTCAGAATTAAATAAGATAAATGAGCCTGGATGGAATTTTTTTAGAGTAATGCTTCTATAATTTGTTAGCCTGCATTTTGTCTTTTATTTTTTGAAATTGACATTAAGTTAAAAAAAAGTCAATGGTGGAGAGTTGATGTCATCAACACCATGATGGAAGACATCCCCTAAAAAAAGCTCCTGAGATATCATTCAAGGACTATAAGGGCAGATTCCAGAGCTCTGGAAGATGGTAGAGACTGATGAAGGACTCCACAAACACTGAATTGAAGGAAGAATAAGATATCAGGTAGGAAAATTCCACCCACGACCTGTAGATCCTCTTTCCTTCCCTCTCAATGGGCCTCATGCAATGCTTGAGAGTTCTCCAGAGACAGCAAGCAGCATGGGTCCCACTCACTAGAGAATAAAATTTTAGAAGGACCCACAGCATTGTGTTAGAACACCATGCATATCCAAGCACAGAGACCCAAGTCCTCCCAGAGAGACCCAATTTGGTAAACAAGCTCCTGAGGAGTGCTGAAAACAAAAGAACCCCTGCATGGAGGAGGAGGGAGTAAAAACAAGGCAGAATGGTGGTAGCTCAGTGGTGCACTCACTCAATCCAGTTACTGTTGGTGAGACTTTAAATGCAAAATAGACTTTTCTAAAAGGATTCACCTTTCTGGAATGACTCCATCTGACTGCCAGAGGCAGGATAACTTATCAGGGAATAAACTGGAGGCAGAAAAGCTTCATGAAGAAAAAAATGGGGAGGGTTAAACTGAACTGCTGTGTGACTAGAGGGTCCCAGAAATTAAATGTGCAAGGAAAATTGGGTACTGTGTGAGGAAGAGAATTTAAACAAATCAAAGGAACTGGAGACAAAATTTTGCACAAAAATAAACAGAACTGATCAAGTTTCCTGCTGAAAACAGAAAGGAAAGAAGCTAGCAAGTTAAGGGAGGTTGTTCTCATGTTTCAGGTTCTGGGAAATTGAGCACTTATAAGAGATAGATCCTTAGTTAAGCTTCAGTTTTCTGATAGAGGACTTAGTATGAGGGACTCCATGTCGTGTATAAATTAATTTATTTAACAGTTTCTCCCAATTTTATCTGGCTCTCAGCCATTGAGAGTTGTGATAAAAATTTAAAGTGTTGAGCCCACATTCAGATATTGCCTAAGGTCTTAGAGTAGTACTTAGAGATTTTTTTTCATGTTGAGCAAATACCTAGTTATGATGTCAATTTTTCCTTGATCAACATTTTTATGCAACCCCAGATGTAAAGAAATCATTTGCTGGTTCACAAGTGGCTGCTGTCATGCATTCAAACCTCTTGAGGGAAAACAGTGCACCAAGGAGACTATAATGAGTACTATGAATGAAAAAATGCCCAAAGGCCCACCTCATAGTATGCTTCTAAGCCCAGGGCCCATGATTTGAACCAACTGAAAGCAAAGTAATCAAATCAGGGCCCTGAGGAAGGTCTTACTTGTTTAAACCATGCAACATGTTTAATATTTTCATGCCATTGTGTTTTAGGTTGAACAACTTCCCCATAATTGTTTACTCAAGTAGAGCAGATGATGTTGGCAATGGCAAAAATGCTTCCTTGTTAAGCTAAGTAATCATGTTTGGCAATGCTATTGTCTAAAACAAGTTGAGCAAATAAATCTAATGACTTGCTATGCTGCTATAGCTCTAACAATAGATTTAGTAATTTATTCTATTCTGATTGATAAATATCTAATTCTGTTTTCATTTGTTTTACTCACAAGCCAAGGTAGCAACAATCTGCCAAAAAGGCTTAACCAGAATAATTAACTCCCTGGGTTTATCCTGTTTTGCTTGAGAATGTACATTGAGTGGAGTAGTCCAGGGAGAAGTTGCAGATTGATTACAAACTCCCAAGCGGCTGTGAGAACACCAAGTGCATATTGCCCAGGTATGACATTGTCTACTTCACTTCCTGGTTAGTTTGATTTTTAAGTCTCCAGAATTAGAACAAGTCCAGGAGTCTGATGGAACTTTTTTAAATTGAGTGATGGGGACCCATGGCTCAACACCCTATAATTAAGGTACATTGTCAGAAGTTAAGTGTACTTGGCAGGGTTCACTTTAGTGATGATTTAGGACTGCCTTTTGTCTGTGTCATTCCCAGTATACCCATTATCCTGGTGTCAGTTTATGATTAATAGGGTGTCTGTCATTTGGGACAGGAAAGGTGTCCTTACCTGTTGAAGATAATCTTTGGCATAGTGCATTAAGGATTTACAAATTGGGTCATATCCTGGTGTGAATAAATTATCAGTTCTCAGTTTTATTCACGGGGACAGGTCTACTAGTAACAATTTCATATGGGAAGAGTTTTTGTTCACCAAATGGAATGGTTTAAATAAACATGAAGGCCAAAGGTAAAATTTTGTCCCAGGGAAGGCCATATTCTTCAGTTAATTCAGAAAGTTTTAAGTTTATACTAACAGCTCTTTTAGTAGTGGCTGTTTTCACATGAAGATATGCAAGAGCATTTTTTAAAATATTCAGGCTCAGTTCTTTTTGTATGTAATCTATCTTGATGGCAACCATAGATGGGAATAAAATGGCAGAAAGGAGATAATTGTCCACAATTTTCAACTGGCATACCAGAAGCATTTAGGAATGCTCTTTGTTTCCATAGCATGCTGAAATCATGAATTGAAGCAAAAGCATAACTGTTATCACAACAGATGTTAGAATTTCCTTCACATAGAAGTTAGGCTTGGGTAAGAGCATAGAGTTCATCCTCTTTGGCAGATGAAAATTGTGGAAGCCTACATTTTTCAATCAGTAAGTGGTAACCACATACCCTGCTTGTAATGTACCATGAAATTTCTCACATAAGAAGCATTAACAAACAGAATGGCATCTGGGTTGATCATAAAAGCCGAAATGGATTTGTTAATTTTGAAGTTACCAGTTTTAGTCATGAGGAGCACCCTCATCAGATAAAGGTAGCAGAGTAACAGGGTTAAGAACATTGCAACATTTTAGGTGAAGGATAAGAGGTAAAATAAAAGGATCTTATAAGTCAGTTTTATTGAGGAAAAATAGGTATGCTCAGAGTTTAGTTTGCTGAGGCTTTAACTAATTTGGCAGCTTCTGCTATAGCTTTAACACAATTTTCATAAGTACAGGCAACTGCATCAAGGTGCATGTTCTAAAAAACAAAAGATTTGGAATTTCCTTTGTGTTCTTGAGTTAACATCCTTAAGTTTTGGTTATATAACCATTGACACCAACTATTTCCTCTTAACAAGGAGGACAGATCCTGATTGAACTATGTAAATAATTGTATTACCATAAAAGCAATTATTATTATGTATTACATAATACCATAAGTATAAGAATATTCCATAGGAGTTTTCAAATTCTGGTGGTGTCAGGAAAGAAGGTAGAATAAAAGATGAATGTTTCATGAGTTATAGATAGCTTAATTCAGTGAGTGATCCCTAGAAAATAGAACAATAAAATATTAGCAATAACCCAAACAAAACTGTAATCATTCATTATCAGGTCATCTAGCCTTAGGTAATTAATCCCTCATTCATTTGATCTGTTATCAGTCTCATGAACCTATACACTTCTTCACTAGAATTCTGGAGATCTTGACTCAGGACAGTGGTATGCTCTCAAAGTTTTTTAAAAATGTCATTAAAATCTTGGTGCCCCAGAGAAGTTGGCATAGCCCTTTCTGTAGGTCTCCGAGACAATTTTTTTCATTCATAGAACACTGGCCTGTAGCTGACTCTGTTTTCATGGATGTATCAGAGCAAAAACTATTTGTAGTTGACAAAATATCTTAAAATGTGCATAGTTAATTTATTGCAGTTTTACAAAGTGAACAATCAGATGAGAGTTCATGAAATATTATTTTAAGAACAACTGAACTTATGACCAATAATACTATTGTGCAATATCTGATATATTAGTACTTGGACAACTCATGGACAGTGAGGTTATTGACAAGTCTCTCAGAACTTTATGCAATTTCTGAAATGTTTATGTTAACATTTTATCCTGTAAATTTACCCAACAAAAAGTTAAAAAATCCTTTTTAATTTGATAACATTTCCTATGCAACTAGCATATCAAATAAAACTAGTTTTAACACTACTCTTTTTACACTGTAAAAGAGCAAGTCCTTTTGTGATTTTCCAGTGGGCTTCTGGAAAATCCCAAGGGAGTTTGAGATCCAGGAAGGTATCACTTATGGTTCAATTTTTGGAAAGAACATGTAAAAATTGTCAGATTTTAACATTTTGCTAAAAAGGATCATGGGAAATTGTGAAACAATATTTAGTTCCCTACTTAATGAAAGTGACAACAAAAGATTTTAAAAGTTAAGAGAGGATATAGCATGATGGCATGATGGTAAAAAATATACTAAATTATTTAAAAAGTAAGAAGACATTCTATTAAGGAATAAAGGAAAATGTCAATATAAAGCACAGGAGATTTTTTTGATAAAATACAAAGTCTTTGCTTTCTAAGCAAGTTGTTCAGATATTTTAGAAAAACCTTTTTTAATTCTTACCAAGAGCAGATCAATAATTCAAGAATATTTTGTCATTTAAACAGTAAGGAAACCAAATGCCAGTTTTGCATGGAGATACTGTCTGATAAGAAAACTCTTAAAAATCTTATCTTAACCAATCTTGACCATGACAAATAAAATCCCTTTTCTGTAAACCTTCTATAACTTTTTATATTCAGTATTGTTCTACATATTATTTTTTCTCATTTTGCAACAATATGTCAAAATTTTTTTCTTTCTTTTAACAAAATACAACCTGCATACCTTATATATTTGTTATCAAAAGTTCTTGCAAACTCTTTAACCCAGCATCCTTCTGAACATAATTTATATTTTTTGATCATCTTAAGGATCTAGTAGATATAATGCTTTATTATTTGATTAGAAAACTATAAATTTAGGAAGAACAAACCCAAGTAGAATAAAATTTGGCTTATATTGTACTTAGTATTGATAATTCCAAAAACATGGCTATTTTTATTTAACTAACAATATTAAACCAGTCCTCTTTGCTTAGGTTTTACCTGAATTGTGTAAACTTTAGTTTTCTTCAAAAATTTGGATTCACTTCTATGAATACTCTGTTTTCATTGGAAATATTAGAAGTTTGTTTCCTTAATTTCTGGAAGTATAGAAGTATTAATTTATGTGAATAAGTGTCTATTTTATCTTTGTGCCAACTTGAACAGAGTTCTTTAAAGGAATTTCAGAAATTAATTTGGTAATATCACACAGAGGTAGGAAAATATACATCAAACACAGAGAGACACAAATAGAAAGCTCATTGCTTCAATTAAAAATAAGTTAACCATTTGTCAAATATAAAAACATAGAAATAAAGAAATATAGACATCCCATGAGCTTACAATTTTTCATTTGCCTTTTGCAAAGAATTCTTTAATGAAACTGTTTTCAAGTCTTGTGATATTTTAGTATACTCTGAGTACTAATTAAAGTAGGCATTCCATTCAACTGTTCAGTTTTAGAGCTCCTCTTCTGGCGTGATGAGTAAATTTGTCTGATTGCATGATCCCCAGAACAGATATGGAAATTCCACATTGTCTTTGGTGAGATTTTGTCTATTTGTTAGATTGGCACAGCTTCCAGCCTCATAAATTTTGAACATGTAATATGCCAGAGTGTAGGGAATCAAAGGTTTTAGATAAAGTGAGGATCCCTCTTTATCACTTTACTTCTTATCTTGTGCACAGGACAAAGAAACCAGTAGTAGTAGAAATGAAACTGGTATACCAAAATGCTAAGGACTCAATCCAAGCTCAAAATTTGGACTTTCTCATCAATATGATTGACCCACTAACCTTTGGACTGAGAGCTAGCAAGATCAGAAAGCTCAATCACAAAAATAATGGAGCTCAGATCTGAGAGGGACTCATCCATGAACCTTGGAAATGGTGGGGAGGAAAGAAAACACAAAGGGTTCAGCAGGCACTATTGTCTGTCTTTCTTCTTGTCTCCAGAGTCATTACCAGTCACCATTGGATCCTGCCCTCAGATCCAAAATTGCCAAAAATAAATCCACAAAAAATCCAAAAGAAATTAACTTTTTGTCTTACAGCTTTTTAAAGCTCTTCATGAATCAAACAACATGCAATCCATAAAATGGAAGGGGCTCTGAAGGACAAGAGCAAGAAGGATTCTATAGGCAGAAAAAGTTAGTCTTAAAGAAAGTAATTTACTGATTGGCACTTCTTGACTAAGAGGAACTAAGCTACAGAAGAAGAAGGAAGCTGTTGAGTTATGATTGGTTGTTCCCAAGATTGAGGTTCTGGGACAGAAGCACTTACAGAGATAGGAACTTAGTTAAGATTTGGTTTGCTAACATGAGCTTAACATGAGGGACTCCATCTCAGTCCTATGTACTCTATTTAACATCATTTAGGCATGTATCTCTTCTTGTTTTGACAGTAAAAATCTTTACTAATTTCTCAGAAAAAGTAGAATAATTTTCACAATTATTCAACAAAGTATATATTAAAACACTACACACCAAAAGAAAGAAAAAAAAAAAACTACCTTTAAAGAACTCATGGACCCATGATTTAAATATTTCATAAAATAGAATGTTTTCAAACTTCAAAAATTTGAAAGGATGAGCAGCATTCACTATTCAAAAAGAAATAAAACCAGAAAATAGTGGTAAACATGGAAAAATATAATCTATGAACTGAAAACTAAGGGTGAAATTTCTTTTAAATTATCTCAGCACAAATAATAAACATACATTATGAAAAATAATAATAATTGTTGAATATTTTCCATACAATTATCATAGCAACAAATCTAGACCAATATTCCTGAATAATTATTGGTCTTGTATTGGGTCAAATACTTATTTTAAATAAAAATAAATAATTAAATGATGTTAACATCTACCTTAAAAAGTTAAAAGAAATGAAAGTAACCATTACTGGAGTATAGAAATGGAAGGGACTTAACAGAGAAGGAAAAAATAAATCACTTATAAATGGAAAAATAGAAGAAATATCTGGGTCCAAATCAAAGTGCTTATTAGTTATTTCTGCAATGAAGATAGTGTTCTATGTCAGCATACTCCATTACAGCAGCCAATAGCCATATACAGCTATTGGGCACTTGAAATTTGGTTAGTGCTACTAAAGCACTGAATTTTTAATGATATTTAAATTTAATTGATTTAAATTGAGTAGTCATGTATGGCTATTGCTGACAGTATTGAAAAGCAAAGACCTAGAATCTTGGACAATACAATTAAAAGTAATGAAATAGATTTAAAACAAAAATGAATAAAGGACAAAAGTAACCAAAAATAGGCGATGAGAGCAATGAGGCAAAAGTTGGTACAATAAAATGGAAGATAGTTCTTTGGTATAAAAAAGTCTGAATATAGTCAGGACCTATAAAAGTGTAAGTAAATGAGGCCTGTTTACATTTACTGTTTGGAGAATTCACCAGAACCCCAAAATTGGAAGACATGGTGAAGTCAGCTAGGTTCTGAGACAGGTTCCAGAATAAAGCAGCCTTTTGCTCACTTCTCAAATTGCTACCTTGTCCAGTTTCTTCTTCTCAAGGTGAATATAACCTCTATTTGTCCATTGCCTAAAACAGTCAATAAATCACATAAAGACTATATTCCTAGGGGTCACTCGTTAATTACACAGATAATAAAATGTGCCTAAGTGTTGCCTCTTGAGAACCTAATTGTTGTTCATAAGTGGCCTCTCTCTGAGCCAAACTCAGCATATAAATGCATTACTTTCACCCCAGCATGGGACATGACTCCTGGGGATGAGCCTTCCTAGTACCGTAGGATTACTACCAAGCACCAACTAGCAATGCAACTGTAAAAAGACCTTGAATAAAAGGGGGAAAAGGTAAAGACAAATGAGTTTATAAGGCTAAGAAACTTCAAAGTGAGTTGGGAAGTCATCCCAGAGGTAATGAAGTGAGTTGGGAAGTCATCCCAGAGGTAATGCTGATACACAATACAGCAGGATCTCATAGACTGCCAAAGTAGATACTTCCTCAAATAGTGGGGCTCCTGAGGACTCTAGAGACATTCAGGTGCTATGGTCAAGGCAGATAGCTCTGGAGTTTGGTGCCTTGCCAGTGGGCCCTACTTTGGTGTTTGTGCCCCTGAGAGTGACAGAGTGGAACTCAGTTATGGCTTCCCTAATATGACTCATCTGTCCCTTCTATTTGAACCTATACTTGGTGCTGGAGTTGGTAGGTGTACATCCAAAATACTTGCATATTTGCACTGTCCATGTGCGAGCTGGGCCTTGAGCCTCAGCAGAGTTAAAACACCAACTCTCCAGTTCCAAGGACAACTAACAAGGTACCATACCAAGGTAATGATAAAGACTACAACTGCAAGCAAGAGAGTCCCATCCATCAGCTTTATGGGATTGAAGCTCCCTCTCAATTAGAGCTGGAATGAATCTCACCATCCCAGAATCCTCAGGATTGGGGAATGAACTATGGACTAGAGTAGATTCACTGGTGTTCTACTGTAGACTTGTGATTCTAGCAAAGGAATAAATTACAGCATTTATGTGGAGCCGGGGGACACTAGAGGCTCTGGGGACAGGGAGAGGGAAAGACAGGTAATGCAGGGGCTTTTTTGGGACTTGGGAATCATCCTGAGTGACATTGCAATGACAAATATAGGTGATTATATATCTTCCCATAACCTGCAGTATTGTGTGGGAAAGACTGTAAACTACAGTGTAAACTATGGTCCATGTTCAATGGCAATGCCCCAGTATACATTTATCATTTGCAATGAATGTGCCATACTAATGAAAGATGTTGTTTATGTCAGAGGGTGTGGAAGGTGTGAGGAGTCAAGCATATGGGAATCCCTATATTTTCTGAGTAACATTTGTGTAATTTAATTATCTTTTAAAAAATAAAAAATTATGTATATATATAATGTAATTTAGATGTCTTTGTCTGGCTTTCATATGAGGACAAGCCTGGACTCAAAGAATTAGAATGTATTCCATTCTCTACTATTTTTTTGTGAGGACTTGAGAAGGATTTGTGCTAATTCTTCTTTAGAATCTATGAATTCATAGATTTCAACAGTGAAGCCATCTTTTTCCTGAACATTTCTTTGTAGGTTTTTAATTTCTGATTCATTCTTTTTTGTTTATTATTGCTCTAAGATATGCTATTTCTTTCTGTTTTTGTATTTTGTGTGTTTCTAGGATTGTTTCATTTCATCTAAGTTATGTAATTTATTGATATTCAATTGTTCATAGTATCATCTTACAATCTTTTAATTTATATAGTCAGTAGTTATGTATAATTTCACTTCTGACTTGATTCATGTTTTCTCTTTTCTTTTCCTCATCAGTGGAGTTAAAAGTTTGGCAATTTTATTGTCAAAGAACCAACTTTTGGTTACGTTGATTTTTCTGCATTATTTTCTCTCTTCCCTATTCCATGTATGTCCATTTTAATCCTTATTATTTCCTTCCTTCTCATAATATCAGGTTTTAGTTTGCTTTTCTTTTCATAGTTCCTTAAGATATAGGATTAGATTTTTGGTTATTGATTTAAGGTTTTTGTCTTTATTAAAGTAACTGTTTACACATATAAATTATCCTCTGAACACTCCTTTAATTTCATCCCCAAAATTTCATGTTATCACATGTGTTAATAATGCATTCCTTCTTACAAATGAGTAATGTTCCATTGATATATATACCACGTTTTGTTTATTCATTCAGCTGTTGATGTACATTTGGTTTGTTTCCAACTTTTGGCAATAGTGAATAAAGCCACTATGAACATTTTTGTGCATAAATCACTTGGTGTTCCTGCTTTCAATTCTTCTGGGTATACATCCAGCAGTGGGATTGCTGGATCATATAGCAGTTCTACAGTTAGCTTCCTGAGGAACCACCACACTGTCCTCCACAATGGCTGTAGCATTCTACCTTCCCATCAGCAGTGGATAAGAGTTACCATTCCTTCACATCCTCTCCAAAACTTGTAGTCCTGTTTTTTTAATAGCCACCAGGTTAATGGGTGTAAGATTGTATCTCATTGTAGTTTCAATTTGTTTTTCCCTAATATCTACTGATCTTGATCATCTTTTCATGTGCCTTTTAGCCATTTGTATTTCTTCTTTGGAGAAGTGTCTATTCATGACACTTCCCCATTTTTAAATGGGTTGTTTGCCTTTTCATTTTTGATGTGTAGGATTTCTTTATATATGCTGGATATTAGGCCCCTATCAGATATATGGTTACCAAATATTTTCTCCCATTGTGTCAGCTACCTTTTCACTTTCTTGACAAACTCCTTTGAGGTGCAAAAGTTTTTAATTTTGAGGAGGAACCATTTATCTATTTTTTAACTTCATTTCTCATGCTTTGGGTGTAAAGTTCATGAAACCATTTCCTAATACATGATCTTATAGATGCTTCCCTATATTATCTTCCAAGATCTTTATGGTCTTGGCTCTTATATTTAGATGTTTGATCCATCTTGAATTAACTTTGTATAAGTTGTAAGATGCTGTTTCTCTTTCATTCCTTTGGATATGGACATCCAATTCTCCAAGCACCATTTGTTGAAGAGGTCATTCTCTCCCAGTTGAAAGGGCTTGTTGCCTTGTCAAATATCAGTTGACTGTATATCCAAGTATGTATATCAGAACTCTCACTTTGACTCCATTGGTCAATATGTCTATTCTTGTGCTAAAACAATACAGTTTTGACCACTATAGCTTTGTAGTATGTTTTTTTAATAAATTTTTTTCATTTTTTAAAAAAGATACTTAGATTAAATAAATGTTACACAAAAAAAATATAGGGATTCCCATATGCCCCAACTCCCACACCTCCCACAATCTCCCACATAAACATCCTTAATTAGTGTGGCACATTAATTGCAATTGATAAACACATCCTGGGGCTTTGCCGTTAAGCATGGACCATAATTCACATTGTAGACCACCCTCTCTCCTACACAGTTCTGCATGTTATATGATGATATAAAATGGCTTGTATCTGTCATTGCAATGTCACTCAGGGCAATTCCCAAGTCCCAAAAAAGCCCTTGTATTACAACTTCTTTTCCCTCTCCATGCCCCCAGAGCCTCCAGTGGCCACTGGTTGCACATCAATGTTGTAATTTCTTCCATTGCTTGAATCACAATATGTCTATAGTAGAATACCAGTAAGTCCACTCTGCAGTGAAGACTGTAGTATCTTTTAAAGTCAGGTAGTGTGATTTCTCTGATTTCATTTTCCTTTTTCAATATGTCTTTGACTATTTGAGACCTTTTGCCCTTCCAAACAAATTTTGTAGTGAGCTTCTCCAAATCAGTAAAGAATTCTCTGGTAAATTTTATTATGATTCCATTAAATCTGTAAATCAGTTTTGGTAGGATAGACATCTTAATGATGTTTAGTTTTCTTATCCATGAACAGGGAATATTCTTCCAATTATTTAGGTCTTCTTCAATTTCCTTTAACATTGTTGTATAATTTTCTGCATACAAGCCATTTACATCTTTAGTTAAATTCATTACTAGGTATGTGATTCTTTTAGTTGTTATTATAAGTGGGAATTTATTTTTAATTTCCTCCTCAGATTGCTCATTATTGGTGTCTGAAATGCTACTGATTTTTGTACATTGATCTTATAACATGCCACTTTATTGAACTCATTTATTAGCTCTAGAAGCTTTGTTGTAGATTTCTCAGGGCTTTCTATGTATAGGATCATGTCATCTGCAAATAGTGAAATATTGACTTCTTCCTTTCCAATTTGGATGATTTTGTATCTTTTTCTTGTCTCAGTGCTCGAGCAAGTACTTCTAACACAATGTTAAATAAGAGCAGTGAAAGTGGGCATCCTTGTTTTGTGAATGGGTGCTGTATTTTGTCAAATGCTTTTTCTATAGAGATAATCATGTGGTTTTTTTCTTTCAATCTGTTTATATGATTTATTTCATGTATTTTCTTATGTGGAACCATCCTTGCATACCAAGGATGAAACTCATTTTGTCATGGTGTATAATTTATTTGATGTGTTTATGAAAACAATTAGCAAGTATTTTGTTGAGGATTTTAGCATTTGGATTCATTAGAGATATTCGGCTATAGTTTTACTTTCTTGTGGCATCTTTGGCTTTGTTATTAGGGTGATGATGGCATCATAGAATGAGTTATGCAATGTTCCTTCCATTTCTACTTTTTGGAAGACTTTAGGCAGGTTTGGTGTTAGTTGTTTGTGAAATGTTTCATAGAATTTACCTGTGAAGCCATTTGGTCTTGAGCTCTTCTTAGGTGGAAGGTTATTGATGACTAATTCTATCTTGTTACTTGTGATTTGTCTGTTGAGTTCATCAAATTTTTTGTCAGTGTAGGTGGCTTGTGAGTTTCTAGGAATTTGTCCATTTCCTTTAAATTATCCATCTCGTTGGCATACAATTTTTCAAAGTATCCTCTTATGATCTTTTTTATTTCTGTGGTGTCAGTGGTGATATCCGCTCCCATGTTTCATATTTTATGTATTTGCATCTTCTCACTTTTTTTCTTTTGTTAGTCTACCTAAGTGCTTGTTAATTTTATTAATCTTCTCAAAGAACCAGCTTTTAATTTTGTTTATTTTTTAAGTGCTTTCTTGTTTTCAATTTCATGTAGCTCTGCTCTAATCTTCGTGATTTCCTTCTTTTTACTTGCTTTGTGGTTAGTTTGTTGCTCTTTTTAAAATTCCTCCAGGTGTGCACATAGGCCTTTGATTTTAGCTCTTCTATTTTAATTTAGGCATTTATGGTTATGAATTTACCTCTCAGCACTGATTTTGCTGCATTCCATAAGTTTTGATATGTTGTGTTTCCTTTTTTGTTCTTTTCAAGGTATTTATTGATTTGTTTGCAATTTCCTCCTTTACCAACTGTTTGTCTAAGAATGTGTTGTTTAACTTCCTTGTCTTTGTACCTAATATGCTTCTCTTCCTCTTACTGATTTCCAGCTTCATTTCATTGTGGTAAGACAAATTACTTTGTATAATTTCAATCTTTCTGAATTTATTGAAAGTTGTTCTGTGGCCTACCATGTGGTCTATCCTGGAGAATGTTCAATGTGCACTCAAGAAGAATATGTATCCCACTGTATTTGGGTGTAATGTTCTGTATTTGTCTAGCAGGTCCAGATCCTCTACTGTATTATTCAAGATGTCTGTTTCTTTATTGATCCCCTTTTGAGATGTTCTTTCTAAACTAATGGTGGTAATTGTGTATTAAATTCCCCCACTATAATTGTAAAGGCATATATTTCTCCACTTTGTTTTTTCAATGTTTGCCTCATGTATTTTGAGGCACCCTGGATAGTTGCATAAAAGTTTATGATTGTTCTTTCTTCTGATAGATTGCCCCCTTGTATTAATATATAGTGTCCTTCTTTGTCTCTTATAATAGTTTTGCATTTAAAATCTATTTTGTCTGATAGTATAGCTACTCCTGATTTGTATAGCTTTTCTGATTTTTATTTACATGTAGAATTGATTTCCAGCCATTCACTTTCAGCCTCCTTGCATCCCTGGGTCTAAGGTGCGTTTCTTGTAGACAACATATATATGGTCATAGTTTTTATCAATTCTGCCAATCTGTGTCTTGATTGGAGAGCTTAATTCATTAACATTCAATGCTATTACTGTCAAGGAATTACATTACCCATATTTTCTTTGGGTTTATGTATGCCATTTATCATTTTTGTTTCTCTTTTTATCTTTTTAGTTATTCTTACACTCTCCTCTAACTCTCTGTCCTGTTTTTTTCCTCTCAACCTGCAGAACTCCCTTTAGAAATTTTTTGAGGAGCAGGTTTCTTATTTACAAACTCTCTTAATTTCTGTTTATCTGTAAATATTTTGAACTCTCCCTCATTTTTGAATGCCTCTTTTGCTTGATAGAGAATTCTTGCCTGGAAGTTTTTTCTTTTAGCACCTTAACTATGCCATACCACTGCTTTCTTGCCTCCATGGTTTCAGATGAGAAATCAGCATTTAATCTTATCAAGCTTCCCTTGTATGTGATGGATCTCTTTTCTCTTGCTGCTTTCAGTGTTCTCTCTTTGTCTTGAGCATTGGACAATTTGATAGGTGTATGTGTTGGGGTAGGTCTGTTATTCTGTTTGATGTGTGCTGTGCTTCCTTGGCATGTATGTCCATTTTCCTCAATAGAGTTGGGAAATTTTCAGCCATTATTTCCTCCAACACTCCTTCTACCCCATTTCCCTTCCCTTTTCCCTCTGGAATGCCTATAATGTATATGTTTGGGCATTTCATGTTGTCATTGAAATCCCTTGGTCCCTGCAGGATTTTCTATTTTTATCTATCTGTTCTACTATTTCTCTATTTTGAGGTGTACTGTCTTCCACATTCCTGATTCTTTCCTCTGCCTGTTCAAATCTGCTCTTATGTGCATCCAGTGTGTTTTTTATTTCTTGCATTCTGCCATTCATCAACATCATATCCATTATCTTTTTTTGTATGTTTATAATTTCTTAAGTATGTCCCCCTCCCCCCCAGTGTCTTCTTAATATCCCTTATCTCTTCCTGCACTTCATTAAGTTGATTCAGGGAATTTGTTTGGACATCCTTGTTTAGTTGTTCCACATTCTGCATCTTCTCCTGTGTTTTAGTTTTTTCATTAGACTGAGACATGTCTTCTTGTTTCTTAGTATGGTTTGTAATTTTTTATTGGTGTCTGCATATCTGTTTATCTTGATAGGCTTATTTGTTTGTTTAGCTTCTCTTTCTACTTTAGGGTTTTACTTTGTTCTTTCATCAAGGTTAATTTTTGATACTTGGTTCCTTTTCTTCTATATCCTTGCAGCTGTCTGTGTTCTCTTGAAAAAAATATTAAGACTAGAGAAAAGGAAAGAGATGAGAAGAGAAAAAGAATAATAGTAATAATAATACAAAAAAGGCAGAAGAGGAAATGTGCAAGATCTAGAAAACTAAGTAATATGAGTAAAAAACTCATAAAAAATACAAAGGAATAAGAATAAAAAGAGGTTTAGTGGAAAAAAACAAGAAACAAAATGGAAAAAATAGAATTAATTAAAAGGCCAGACAGATGAGCAGAGAAAAATAAAACAAGGAAAGAATAGAGAGAAAAAAAGTCGAATGAATTAAAAGGCCAGAGAAATGAAAAGAGAATAGAAAGAAAGAAAAAAAGAGGAAGAGAGGGAGAGAGAGGAAAAGAAAAAAATTAAGACCACACAAGAAATGGAAGAAAAGCAACAAAAGTTAGAAAATAGAAAAATGAAGGAATGAAGAGAAATCAAGTGGGTTGAAAATTTATGTAAAAGAAAAAAGGTAACAATTAAAGGGAAAACAATAAACAATAAACAAACCAGCAACAAAGAATCAATCCAGGAAAAACAGCCTTCCCTCCTTGGCCCCCGGAGTCCTTCTCAGGCAGCTGGTGCTCATCAGTTAATCACCCTGCATGCTTCCCTCCACAGGTGATGTATCCTGTTTTAGCAAATACAATAAAGGAAAAAGAAAGAAAAAATTCCAAAAAAACTACAAAACAAAATAGCAGAAACTCAGTCTATAAGTTCCCTATCATAAGGTGTTAGCTGAGTGCCTTAACTCTCCCTTTATCCCTTCTTTTAAGGGGTATACAGGACTCAAACTGGTGACTTTCTACATGCAATGCAGGAATTCCCCCACTGTGCTACAGCAGTTCTATAGACCAAATAGGCTTTTGAAAGCTTATTGGGCTCTTCCTGCCCCCAGTTCCCTAAGGTGAGTTGGACTTTAAATAGTTTTCAGTGGCCAGGTTAGTTAGTGGCCTGTCTCTGCCACTTCCCTGACCAAGTTCCTCTCTCCCAGGGTGACATTCTGCCTGAGCAGATTACCCTCTCCCTTTTCCATGGGGCCACTTCAGTGCTGGCTGGTATCCTCCCTGAGATTCAAAGTGAGCTCAGGTGTCTAAACCCATGGAAAGGCAACCACTCTCCACCCTTCACTAGACCAATCTTCTTCCCAGGGAATATTCCCCACCCACCCACCCACTCAGCTGGCTGGTGAAAGCTAGGGGTCCATGGAGCTTTTTGCCTTGAGGGTGGGGCTTAGCTGTACACTGTTTCCAGCCATAAGAATGAAAAAGTCAGGGTTTTCCCTTGGACTCTTTGTCCTTTTTGTCCAACTCCTTCCAGATCGATGTCCTGAAGCCTCCTGCTCTGTGGATTCCCAAAATGGTTCACTCAGGTAGGATTTTGCCCTTTCTCACCTGTTTTTTGTGAAAGAGCTGGGCAGTGCCTACCTACAATGATGCTATTTTCCTGGAACTCCCTTTATTTTATTTTTAATCCCAACTGTCCTCCAGTGAATTTGAGCTGTTTGTCCAATAAGACCCAGTATATCTGTTTCCCTGTTGTATCTCCTTGACTTTGAATATTTCCTGTTACAAAGAATGAACTGTATTTATTGAATTAATTAATAAAGTACCTTTTCAGTTTCTTTCTCAATGTATTTATCTCTTTGTTTTCCAACATTGTGAGAGGATTTTAACTTTTTAATTATCTTGCAAATCCAACAAGGTGAACAGAATTCATCTCATTAAATGAAACCATGATTAAACTCAGTAACTGTGTAGTAAGGGTTTGTTCCTTGGAATGGATCACTCATTTGATTTACTAAATGTTTTCCCTATATAAGGAGAATGCAAATAGAGGTTGCATATTCCCAGAGAAAAAAAAGCTGAACAGTTCAGAACATTGGAAGAAGAGCTAAGTGTGGCTTTTCTGTGGGACTTGTCTAAGAATTGAGTTGACCTCAAGGTCCCCTCTTATTTTTTGGATTCCAGGGGGTCCTCCAAACTATGATATGTGACCTGGCCTTCCCCATTTCCATTTATTATCAATTTCCATACATTTATTCTATCATTGATTCTATCTTTTTTCTTCATTCAAACTCTTTTATTTACAATAAAATGTAAGTCTTCACGGTCTTAGATGTAGCAGATACCACCTGTATACTAAGCATTATACTTCATTTCTTTAACACATGCTTCTTCCTCACTCATGCTGCTTGCTGCCCTTTGACTAAATATCTTAATATAATTAAATGTTATTGGTATTAATTTTTACATACCCAGTCACTCAATTCTCTTGCCAATTGGGGCCAACCTTTTTCAATGAGCAACAATTAGTGGGTTTTTCTTCACCTGCTCATTCAATATGCTCTGATATGGCTTATACCTTTACATCTTATATCTACTATCCTTGAAAGCCTCATTATCTCCATCTCAATGTAACCACTGAGAATGCCTCTTCACCTTATAAGATTCCTCAACAAATCCCCTGATTTCCTCCTTCTGTAATCTAATTCTCTTCTGGTCTCCGAGGTCACAACACTATCTTGGATTATTTCTGGCTCCACTTTCTGCATATTTTCAAGCTATTTCTGAAACATTGAATGTTGAAACTCCTCAGATCTCAATCCCAGCCCTTCTTTTACTTCCATCTTTCTACCTAGGCAATATCTTCCATTCCTTCAAAATTATTCATCACACTTTTCAGTCAAAATATCATATCTGAGTTCCAGACCTGAAAATATATTCTGCACTAAGAGTCTAAGAGATTTCTCATCAGTAACTTAACTGGACTCACCTTTTAAATATCTTGCTCTTCTTTAACAAAATAAACCTAGTTGGAAGAGCTAACCTTTCGCGTATTGGCTCAGAAAACTTGGAGATATTCTTCATTCAAAATATTGGTATTTCTAAGGGAGATCATCCAGCTACAAAACTGAAATAAATCTAGATTATGTACTCAAAGTAACCTTGCATTTTTTTCCTTTAAATTGTCTCTTCTAAAGTAGCTCTTAAAACACATAGGGTCATATTCTCTGTTTTAGTTTCTATTATGCCCTTGGACAGACCTAGCTCAGAGTTGACCTCCAACATATGCACATTAATGACAAAAAAGATTATCATTTTCCTGAAAAATATTTTCTAGAAATGAAGGTGACAGGAATGATCCATGGGCTTGGCACTTGGTGCAACAGAATATACAGACATACTGAACTAGGCTACGAAGTTAAAATGGTGTTATTGGCAAGTGGAGGGTAGGAGAGCTAACCATTCTCAAATCTAATTCCCCATTGAGATGTTTTCTTATAGCAATTATACAGGTTTGAAGCAAAGAAAGTTAATCATTTAGTTGAGATTTCTGGGAAGGGGTGGGATAGTTTCTCCAGTGTCCTGCTCTGGTTAACATCAAGATACATATTGTGCCTGGTGCCTCTAAGTCTCATGGTGAAAAGGATAAAAGAATGAGTGAAGCATTGCATGTGTATATAATGCATTTTTCTTTACAAAGAAAAAGTGAAAGTTCTGGTTAATATCAAACTGGACAGGACAATGACCTTTCCTAGAGGAACTTTATGTTTACCCTAAGGTACTTGGTAAATTACATGTACATTTTATTTAACTTATGCTGCAAATTTCCCCTGATTATATATCTACTTTCAATCATGAAATTCATTTTTGTCATCTGGCCATTGTTCAATCTGACTACTTCCTCCTGAGGTGGGGCATACCGCTTATGGATTTTCTTGATGGACATGTTGACCCATGGTGTGTAAGTAATATTGATTGTTGTTTGAGTGATTGAGGTGGTTTTCAGAAGTAACCCTTCAGTTCTACATGAAGAAAACAGGTTTAAAATTGTGTTATTAATTGACCACATAAGGAGATAGTTCATCTTACAATTACAATACTTATGATTATTAGTAAAATACTCATTAGGCCTGTTTGGAGGATTTTGTGGAGCCAGGATCCGACACCTAATGAAAGAAGACAACTAATAAATCAAAGAAATTGAATGGACCGATAGGGTTGACATAGCTAGAATTTATTTATTCATATGTGGTAAAAGAGTGAACATATTAGATTCATCAGGAATGTAAATACACCATTTTCTTTTTATTATAGCACATGCATCTACTTGAGAAGCTGTTAGGTTGTCTAACACCATTCAATTTTGTAAAAGAGCTTTAATTAACAGAGTCATTTCAGTGTTAATAAGGGATATATTATGATAACTATCATATAGGGCTTGAGAGATAAATTATTTAGAGCAGCCACTCTAGTAATTCCATCTTCAATTCTTATATAAGGAATAAAAATTTCTACTAGGTGATTGTACTAGCAGAAGATGTTACAGGTCATTTGGCATGAACCAGGTATAAGTTAGCTGCTAAAGATGGGAGGGTGGTATGAACAGTTCTTTGGGCCCATGGTAGCCCCAAGATACATCTACCTAACCACCCTGGGGGTAATCATGGTCACAGGCTTGTTCCACAAATACATTGTGTGCTATTTGGTGCTACCCAGTATATTCCTGGTTTGTTTTCTAAATCAGTTCCAAACCATTCACCAGACAAAAAAGTGATTGCTGGCAATTTTCAGGTAACAGGTATCCTAATTTATGATTAAGGAAAGAATTGAGCTGCTGGGAATGATTCTT
>JAQZBX010016461.1:0-36452 GCA_029593785.1 Cabassous unicinctus | reverse complement strand
AACTCATTTATTAAATTTGTATCAGTAAAAGTATTAACATTTTTCCTTAAAAAATAAAAACATCAGACTTTGTTTTAAATATATTTGTCTACACTAAAGTACATGCACTGGCCAATAAATCTGAAATTATATAAATCTGAATAACATGGTGATAAAATATTATCTATTCCCATTTTCAAGTTGCTTGAAATGTGCATTTAATATTTTGGGGGATTTGCCAGCTATTTGCATATAAAAATATGACCACATATTATAAAAATTTGAATCATATACAGAATCTTACCTTTGGGGGCCGATCTGTGATACATAAATTCTCACTTGTCAATATTTGTAGAAATGAAAAATGTTAATAGAAGATACTATGCAAAAATAGTATCTAAATCAACAAACATATTAATATGTATCCAATGTGATTAGTGACCAGGTAAATGTAGTGGATATCATTATACACTCACTGGATTAAGAAAAAAATTAAAGTGTGAAAATTAATAACTGAGAAATGATGTGGAGCAAATTGGAACTTTCATGCACTTCTGGTGAGAGTATAAATTACTACAACCACTTTGGAAAATCATGTGGCATTTTCTAATAAAGATGCAGATACATATACACCCATGATTTAGCAATTCCACTCCTAATTATATAACTTAGATAATCTCTGTCCAATGGGAGTACAATGCAAGCTTCACGTGCAAACTTAAATGTTCTGGTATCCACATTACAACAGCAAAAAACAACTGTTGATATAAATTTTAATAATGCACTTTATTTAACTCAATATATATAATATTATAATGTTAGCATGAAATCAGTATAAATATGGAGATTTTACATTCTTTTATTTTATTTCAAATTAGGTATCCATTTTATACTTACAGAATATCTCACATTGGACCAACCACATTTCAAGGGCTCAAGAGTTACATATGGCCAGTGGCTACTGTATTGGACAACGTGGTCTTAAAAAACTCTTGAATAAGTACATCAGAACACATGTAAAATATGTTCAGAGCAGGATTATTTTTAATAGTCTATATTAGTCACAGTAAAACATAGTCCATGCCTATGTTCCTGCAGAAGTAATATAAAAGAGAAATCTACTTACAATAGTGCAAAAAGACAATAAGCCAACCCAAACATAAGCAATGGCTATTAAACAACTACATCTCTTGGGCTAGGAGGATAAAAGAAGAATGCGGTGTTATTTAAGATGTAGTCCACACTCTTTACTGTTCTTTATGGGACTTTGAATGATCTGAGCCCTATATTCTTCTCCAATCTCAACATCAAAATTTCCATATACACTCCCTGTATATCAATCATACCAAGCTATTCACACTTCTCAGAACACATTCTTTTTAAAACATACTTCCTTATTGAAATAGTTTCAAATTTACAGGAAAGTTGCATAAATGGTACAAAAACTATAAAGAGAACTCTAATATTCTCCCTGTGGCAGTTGGATATTATTGATAAATTCCAAAAAGAAATACTGATTATGTTTGTAAACTGGTCTGTTCCTCTGGGCTAGTGATAAGCTTAGATTGTATTGAATTCAGGGGTTTCACTTATATTTGATTAAATTATGACTAGGGCTTTGATTGGGCCACAGTAGGATGTCAAGTCCCTGCCCCCTTGATGGGTGGGGACTCACAGAGAAAACAAGGCAAAAAGAGACAGTGGTAGTTTTCATGCTGGAGTTCCAGGAAGTAAATACACAGAGAAGCAGGTATGTGAGAAAAGAGAGAAGGCTCCATTAGACAGGGAAGAGGAACGTGGAAGAGAGGGGAGCCGTTTGCTTGATAGTTTATACCTGGCCTCATGGAGTGAGCAGAGTAGCTGAGCCCAGAGAGAATCAAGCCCCGGGAGAGAGACTTATCCCAGCCTACAGCTGATATTGGAAGAAGCTGGGACCACAGAGCCTTAATAGGGAGAGAAAGCCTGAACCCTTGCAGCCATCTGCAGCCATGTTGCTCAAAAATGTGGCAATAGACTCTGGTGAGGGAAATAACTTATGCTTATGGCCTAGTAACTGTAAGCTTCTATCCCCAATAAATACCTTTTATAAAAGCCAACAGATTTCTGGTATTTTGCATCAGCACCCCTTTGGCTGACTAATACACTCCCCTACCCAGAATCACTTCTTACTAACTTTTGCCACATTCATTTTGTCATTCTATCTATGCAGCTAGCTAGCTATCTGGTGATATTTATGTCATTTTTTAAACATTTGAGAGTACATCACATACCAGATTCTCCTTGAACACTTAACACTTCCATGTATATTTCCTAAAACAAAACATATTCACTTATGAACCACACTAAATGCAATTATCAAGTTCAAGAAATTTAACATTGATATGCTTGGGAGTGTTTGAGATGGGAAATTTTGTATTGTATATATTTGTATTTTTTTAAAAAAGGAAACTAAAGATACAATGACAATTAAATGCTATACATGACCCTAAACTGTATCTAATAGTGGAGTAGAAAATGCCCAAATGGACATTATTGAAACAGATGAAACAATTGGAATATAGACTGTATGCTAAAATCAATGTTAAATTTCTCGAACATTTTCTTTCATTTCACACATTTTTGCCCTTATATATGTAATGCAATTTTCCTGAAATGTCCTTAACCACATTCCTTCTGATCACATTCTGCTTTCTCAAATCTCAGGCAGATGTAAACTCCCTCAATAAGAAGACTGCCTAGCTTCTCCTCATCCCCTACTTGCCACTCTGACAAAGTCATACGTCTGTACAACCATAGCATACTCTAAGCATATTCTGATTTATAAATTTCTCATATTTTCTTGTAATTCTATGATTACTTAGCTTTCCTCAATATAACAAAATATATTTCAGAGATATTTCAACAATTTCCATGTCACCAACTACTGACACATAGTAGGTATGCAAGTAAAGTTTAGGAATTAATTTGACACATGAGATGTTCAAATAAAAATGTGTAATACAAGTATAAAGTAATTGTTACACAGTAAAACAGACAGAAGTTTACTGACATTTCCATATAGCTATGCCAATAAATCAAAAGAGAATATATAAAGATATTACAAAAAAGAAAATCAGAGAACAATAACTCTAATGAATATAGATGCAAAAATCTTCGACAACATACCTGCAAACTGAATCCAAAAGCACATTAAAAGAATTATACACCATGACGAATGGGTTTTATCCCAGTTATGCAAGGGTGGTTCAACACAAGAAAATCAATTATTGTAATAAACCATATTGATAAATTGAAGAAGAAAAATCACGTGATCTTCTCAATTGATGCAGAAAAGGCATTGACAAAATACAGCACCATTTCTTGATAAATACATTCCAAGAGATAAGAATAGAAAGAAGCTTTCTCAATATGGTAAAGTGCATATATGAAAAACATACAGCTAGCATTGTACTCATTGGTGAAATACTGAAAGATTTCCTGCTGAGATCAAGAACAAGACAAGAATGTCCACTGTCACCACTGTTATTCAATATTTTGCTAAAAGTTGTAGTTAGAGCATTTAGGCTAGATAAAGAAATAAAAGGAACCCGAATAGGAAAGGAAAAAGTAAAATTTTCACTGTTCACTGATGATATGATCCTATATGTAGAAAATCCTGAAAAATTCACAACAAAGCTTCTAGAACTAATAGACAAGTTCTACAAAGTGGTGGGATACAAGATTAATACGCAAAAATCAATGGTGTTTCTACACACTACTGATGAGCAACCTGAGGAGGAAATCAGAAAAAAAAATCATTTTGAATAGTGACTAAAAGAATCAAATAATTAGGAAGAAACTTAACCAAGGACATAAATTACCTGTATTCAGAAAACTACAACACATTGCTAAAAGAAACCGAAGACTACTTAAATAAATGGAAGGACATTCCTTGTTCATGGACTAGAAGACTAAATATCATTATACCTTATAAAAAATTATTAAAAAATTAACTCAAAACAAAGGAGAAAGAGAAAAAGAAACAGGGACCAAAGCCTTCAACACAGAAACATAAAATGGATGGAGCACATGATGGCCAAGGAAGAAAAGAGCTGAAATTATGAATATATGTTTCATAATCACTAAATTTAAAAGAATAGTTCTTTAATTTAAGGTCTTCATAAGATATACTGTAATGCACAATTGTTAAGTAATTAAAAGACATGAGATCCATCTGTTTACTACGATAGAAAAATAGTTTGTAGTTTTTTCACTTTTTAAAATGCAACAGCGGTACTGAATTTTTTTATCATTAACGCTTGAATAATAAAACAAGCATTCATTAATTTTAAAAAATGTAATTCAAAATGTATCAAGGACCTAAATATAAATGCAACAACCATAAAACTCTTAGAAGAAAATGTAGAAAACATCTTTAAGATCTTGTGGTAGTCAGTATTTCTTAAACTTTATACCCAAAGCATGAGCAACAAAAGAAAAAAATGTATAAAAGGGTCATCCTCAAAATTAAACATTTTTGCACCTCAAAGGACTTTATCAAAAGGGTGAAAAGTCAGCCAACTCAATTGGAGAGAACATTTGGAAATCACATATCTGTTTAGTGTTTAATGTCCATGATATATAAAGAGATACTACAACTCAACAATAAAAAGACAAACTACCCAATTAAAAAATGGGAAAAAGACTTGAATAGACATTTGTCCAAAGAAGAAATATAAATGGTAAAAAACACATGAAAAAATGTACAACATCACTAGCTATTAGGGAAATGCAAATCCAAACTACAAAGAGCTATCATTTCGTAACTATTAGAATGGCCACTATTAAAGAGTTGGAAAACTACAAGTGTTGGAGAGGATGTGGAGAGATAGAAATGCTTATTCACTGTTGGTGGGCATAATACAGTCACTGTGTAGGACTGTTTGGCAGTTCCTAAGAAAGTTGGATATAGACTTGCCATGTGACTTAGCAAGAACATGTCAAGGTATATACCCAGAAGAATTTAAAGCAGTGACACAAACAGATATCTGCACACCGATTTTCATAGAACCAATTTTCATAGCAGCATTATTCATGATTGCCAAAGATGGAAACAACCCAGGTGTCCATCAATTGATGAATGGATAAACAAATTGTGGTGTATATACACAATGGAATATTATGCAGTGATAAGAAGAAATGAAGTCGTGAAGCATATGAAATATAGTTGAACCTGGAGGACATTTTATGCTGAGTGAAGCAAGCCAGACACAAAAAGACAAATATGGTATGATTGGGCTATTATGAACTGAAATATTGTATAATCTTATGGAGTTAATAATTAGAATATAGGTCACCAGAAAATAGAATGTGGGTAGAGAATAGGAAGCTGAGGGTGAAATTGTGCAGAATTGGTAATGTTTTTTGTAAATTTGGAAATGAATGAAATGGTGAAAGAACAGCATAGTGTTTGTAACTAGCAGAGCTATTATGTGGGTGTGACAGTGGTTGAAAGGGAAAGTCTAAAGACATGTACGTTACTAGACGGAAGTCTAAACAATGGAACTTGGGGCTGTATAGCATAGTAAAACCTCATGTGAAAAACGATTATGAATAATATTGCATATATAAGACTGTTTTTACAAAATTTAAATACAAATAAAGCAGAAAGACATAAACAGGATAGCAGCTATATCTAGCAGGGGAAGCATAGCTTGATTGAGATGTGATGACTTTTCTTGTTTATTTTTCTGTTTTTTGTTTATTATTATTATTATTGGAATAATGAAAATGCTGTAATGATTGAAGTGCTGAATGCACAACTATGTGGTTATACCAAATACTGCTGAGTGTACATTTTGGAGGGATTTATGCTTTATCAATATATTTCAATAAAATTGATTTGTTAAAAAAGAGAACATATAAATACTCTTTTTAGTAAATGTTTGCATTTTTTAGATTTTTTTTTTTTACTTTGTGCTTTTATATATTATATATAAATAATTTCTCTTAGGAACTATTTGTCCTCTTTAGTTAATACAGGAAAATAAAACAATTTTCAAATGACTCATAAAGATAGTATGCCAGATGTGAAACTTTGGAATCAAACCTGATTGGATTGTTCCCCTGAATTCACTCTAACAGATATGACAAATATCTAATGGATGAAAAACTCAGACATATGTAGAAAAGTAAATTGCATGCATTAAGCATAATAGTATATTGGGAATCCTTGAGGGTATTTACTTTATTTCTATATTTAGAATCAGGAAAATATATGTTTATTCATATCAGAAATTCAATACTAACATCAACAAATCTAATAAGTCTATTTCCTTGGCTAGGTATATTGAGGTCTGTCATTCTCTTGGAATTAAAACTACCAAAGTTTTCCTAGAAGGTATCAAAACTGAAGCACTTGGAGAGGGAAGTTATTTGGAAACAATACTTTTGGGGTGAGTGTGTGTCTGTAGGTGCCAATTAACAGGAGTGGGGGCCTATATAGATGGGTCAGATAAAGTTTGGATGTCTGTGGCAGTTTGATATTATTTATGAATTCCAGAAAGAGATATTGATTGTGTTTGTAAACTGGTCTGTTCCTCTGGGTGTGATATTCCTTTGATTGTATTAAATTCAGAGGTTTTACTTTTACTTTATTAAATCAAGATTAAGTCTTGCAGGGTTGAGTCCCACCCCTTAGTGGGCTATATACACAGACACTCAGTCAAGAACACAGTAGTAGATACATTAAGAACACAGAAGAAGAGAGACAGCTCCATAGAAATGGCAGGGGCCCCTGGGAAGAGAGATGAGCCTGATAGTCTAGAGTTGACCTTGTAAGAGACCAGAGCAGCTGATCCTAGAAGCTGGGCCCACAGAGCCTTTAGAGGAAGAGGAAGGCTGAACCCTCACAGACATTGCCTGCCATCTTGTTTCAACGCATGGCAACAGAGTTTGGTGAGGAAGTAACTTTAAGTTGAGCTCTTTAGGGCCTTGTAACTGTAAGTTTCCATCCCAAATGAATATCCTTTATAAAATCAACATATTTCTTGTACTTTGCATCACCACCCCTTTTGGCTAATATGACATCATTTAAAATCCTGATATGGGGGGTGGTCACAAGTTACACTGCATTTACATTTAAAAATCACATATGTAGTTTCAGCCATGAGCCCATCAATTCCATGAGTATGGGCAGGTTGTTTGGATAACTCCATTTCCAGAAATAGGCTGATTTATTTTTTTCTTTTCCATTTGGCTGCTAATTTTGATCGAAAATATTAGGTGGACTTCAATATTTTACTTCCTTTTGTTTTACAAAGGATTTTTTTTTTTTTAGCAAAGCAATATCTTAAGCACATTAACATTTAACAAAATGCAGATCTCTATATATCTTATCTGACTGTAAGGCGAATAAATCTGGTTTAAGCCAAGTATCTAGAATTAACTTCATAGAGGCAAGATGCTTTGAAATCTCTTCATTTCTTCCATTCTCCATCCTTTCCTTGTCATCTGTTGTAGTGCTTATTGTTAAGCACTTATCTCTCCTCCTAGAATACTTTCTGAGAAAATTACAGCTTGCTCTGCATTTGGCTTGAGAGATTCACTTGACGCTTTTCCCAACAAGTTTTCCTGCAGGAAGCTTTTCCAAAGTACTTCATATGACCCAGGATGGAACTAGAATCTAGTCAGATGGCATACCATAAAAGTCTGTATTCTCCATGGATTTTATTGTGAGAAATATGATTTTCTGCACTTCAGCTATTGTTAATTTGTGTGGATAAGTTTCCTATATCCTTACTAATTAAGAATTTTTAAAAATTTTTGGTATTTTAAAACAAGAAAGTAAATTTTCTTTATTTATGGATGGATTCTACTTAGTTTTCTACGTGACTAAATTTTTAAAACTTCAATTGCCAGATGCCCTTCAATATATATGCAAAGTTTCTCCTTCCCAAATTATTTATGCATGTAGAAATGTTTGTACATTGATGGTCAAGTGCATTTCTAACTTCCTCAATATTCTTCTAATAATCCAAATTTACCTTATCTCCAATTCCATGAATCATACAGAAGTTGGAAAATATGTAATCTGAAATAATTTTCATGTGGGCTAATTTTTTGAGAAACAAAAATGTGAGAAGTTAAAATTATGACAATATTGTAGGTATGGAAGAAAATTCAAAATAGAAAAAACAAAGCCTCAGTTATTTTTTAATGAAAGTACATATGGTTAATACAAATTAAAAATTAACTAAGCACTCAGTTTTATAAATTTATTATGTGCTACCAGTTTGGTTAAAATATTTTTGTTAATTTTGTTAATTTCAATGTATATGTCAGATGAAATCTGCATTTCCTGATCACCCATAACTAAGACTACCATCATGTAATATAATTAATGATGCTATGTTTACATAAAATGAAAGCAAAATCATACAAAGTATATTAAAAGAGTAATTTTTAAAAATAAAATTTGAGGAATATTTTATCTTATTAATATTAAACATTCAAATAAATTTAACTAAAATATCATTTAAAGTTTTGGGCTTTATCCCATAAATAAAATACCTCTTTTTTTCTTGATTTCTGGTATATTTTGATTTCTACTAAAGATGGGAAACTTCCATGATATCTTGGAAGATGTTATTGTTGTTGCTTGCTACTGCAGAATTTTCATACAATTATATTGTTAAATGTGAAACAGTGCCAGGAAATGACATAAAAATTATTTTCCTGGAAAGAACATGCTCAAAAGGGAAAAGTGTTCCCTCAGATTTCATAGGAATCCTTTCCATAGCAGTTTAAGGACTAGTTTTCATTCATTTCTACTTCAGAAAAACAGCTGTGACATCCTTGTAGTGGATTTTAGGATTCTTTTTAATTTGAAATGTCAAAATATTCTATAACTCCCATAAGGAAAAGAAAATATCTATAAAGACTTAAATTAACTACCAAAGGCATTCCAACAAAGCCCACAGTCAATAGTCATATGCATCATTTTTATTTTCATGAACAAATCTGTTTCCCTTGGCTTGTACATCATAATGAAGGTAGTCTTTGGACATTAGAATAAATGGGCTTTAATGTAATCCTTATCTTCTAGATGACTTTTATACAAGATAAAAATTATTGAAAATATATGGAATTGAAAAGCCTAAGCTCCTTTCTAGTCTTCACAATGTGTATTGACTTGATAATAGGTAGAAATCATACTAGTAACATTGATAAACACTCAATACATATTGTGACTTTCCTTATATTAAGTACTGGGTATGCATTAATTTATTTTATTCTCCCACAATGTGTAGTTAAACAAAAATAATATTTCAAATACAGCCCACATAAATAAATTTTCCATCAGTACTTTTCTGGTCAGCATTTCTACAATGTTGACATTTATATTCAGAGAAAAGAGGAAAAAGCCTTGTATTAATTTCTAAATGCATTCTAATGAAAATTTAGCTATCTTTTAGTTAGATTTTAATATATTTAGATAATAAGAGTCCAACATTAAGGTCTAAAATTTGACACCTTTTAGAAAATTTAAAACACAGGAATCCAGTAGTCTAGGAAAACAGCTTAGGGAATTATGTTGGGACTCTATCTTAGCAAATATAATGAAAATAAAAGAAAGATGTGACATTTCTATAGGTCAAAAAGCAGTCTTCTTAGCTTAAGATTATTATTAAGAATATTTTTTTATTCTTATCTTTAAAACAAAACTGTTTTGAAATGAATTTCAAATACCTGTTTTGCTAGATAAAAGCATTAAAGTAATGATTAAGATTACTTCTTTAAAAACAGAAAATCATGAGTAGAATTAAATGTAAAATGAAACTGTGTGATTTTTGAAAAAAATATGACTCATCAGGTAACCCAGGACAAATAGATTTATGGGCAAGATGGAAAGAAGCAGAAAACAATAGCTGAGAGAATATAAAAATATCAGATAAGCTGTTGGATAACATATTGCCTCATATAAACCTTCTGGACTGTGTCTCTAAGCAAAATATATCTTTGTTGCCAGTTCTGCTGGTACCAAGCTGCAGAATTTGAAAGTTATTCTAAAATTTAAAATTGAAGAAACAATTAAATTAGAAAAAGGATGCATGCTGCCCTAAAGAAATAGGCTAATTTTAAAAGCTCACTTCATCATTATTATGTTTAAATAAGGTTCTTGATCGCTTGTGCTGACCCTGTGTTGTACACAGCAACTGCAGCTACACAATATATTTGAATGAGGATTATTATAATTTACTAAGAGGTGCTGTAGGGATTAGGAAACTTGGAAGGCCAGCACTTCACTTCCAAAACAGACATCACTGCCAGATAATTAGCCTTGGTGTTTGTTTAGCATCCACTGAATGCTTCATTACTGATTCAGTCAATTATCTCCTGGTAATGACTGCTAGAGAAGGTAGAATTGCTTAATTAAAATTATTTAGACCAAGGAGGAACTTTGATTGGGCCATGCATATTAGAAAGGCTTGATTAATCTCTGTGAGATACACAACTCATTTTAAGCTTTACTTTATCATCTTACAATGCCAAATTCATTCTTTTTCCAATCAAAAATAAAATATATTTTGTGCTTTGCCAATTATTTAATAAAATAAAATGGCTGCCAAGGGGTAAAGAAACTAGACTTTACAGAGCTAATTTTGCTATGGAATGATTTAAAGGATGAAAGCAGAATCCTGTTTACTTCATAAAGCACATTTGATGCAAATTAAGAGAATACCTTATTGTTTAAAGGAATGGTTTATACCCAAGCTCACAAATTTGGCACATGCGTATACATAACAATTTTAAAAACGCAAATATATTTCATATTCACTTTCCTTCATAAGTACTCACAGGTTACTTTTCTATTTCTTTCTTCATATGTATACTAACAGGTCCAGCTGATAGGAGAATTGGCCAGTTGATATTCTTTGTGATAGTCTTAATGCATTTGGGACAAAAAAAATCTATTTCATTTCAGGAACAGTTTCAGTTCTATAGTGTCTACTTGTTTTCCTTTGAGTTAAGAAGTATTTTTTATGAAGATAGAGTTCATTATTTTTTCTTCTTTTTAGCAGTAGCTAGATCAATAACATTTTCTCAGGATAAAAATGGTTTTAGATGAAATTTATTAAGATGCAGTCAAGTAAGACTTGACTGTGCTTTTTGTTTGTTTTACTTTTCTGTTTTGTTGGTGGTGGTGGTTTTGAGTGGAGTGATTTTGGTGCATATGATAGTTTGAAGTTCTTTTGTGAATCCCAGAAGCACTGTTCTTGAACTAATCCATTCCTGTAGGTGTGGGGGCTTTGATTGCATTAAATTAAGTTAAGGGACCCTTGATTAGATCATTTGCTTAGATCATTTTAGGGCTTTTGAATGGACTATTTCAGTGAGACATGACCCAGGTTAGGTCTCTGTCCTCTTGCAGGATCTTATATAAACTGAGAACACACAGAGAGAAAGACACACAGAAAAGGGAGCTCTGCCATTTTGTCCTGGCCAGATAAAAGAGAGGACTCAAGGATCTACCATACCATCCACAGCTGGGCCAGGGAGAAAGCAGAGAAGCCCAGGCTGAGCGATGAAGCCCAGAAAGAGACAAGCCATATGCCTGATTGCCCACAGTGAGTTCCTAGGGACACTGAGCCTGGAGGGGAAGGCAGGGATCTCATCAGACTTTCGCTGCCATCTTGCCCCACCATATTGCAGGATGCCAGGATCACCAGTAGCTGACATTGTTAGAAGACATTTCTGATGGTGTCTTGATTTGGACATTTTTGCAGACTTGGAACTGTAAGCTTTTACCCCTAATAAATTTCCTCTTATAAAATCCAACCTATTTCTGGTACTTTGTATTGGCAGCCTTAACTAAGACAGTGCTGTTTTTATATCTGGTGCCTCATTTCAAGCTTCTCCAAAACTTCAAAAAGAAGCTGATAATACTGCACAAACTTTCCAATCAATACCTTTATTCCTTAATGATACAAAACTTATTCCTAAATAATATATATATTATAGTATAAACACAGTAAATAGTAATAGAGTACCTTGAACCTAAATATAATTTGGGAATTTGCTGATCAAAGGCAATGAAAGAGCATCCCAGTACTTCTTAGAGGTGACACAGCTTCCTCCATAAGGCTTCCCTCCTTTTGAGGTTCAAGGCTTCAACTAGCACTTTAATGTGTACCATAGAAATAGTTACAACACAAAATAATTATTCTATGTAGGAGATAAATACAAAGAGATAGTGAGAGAACACTTGCATAGGAAACTACTTTGCTGTTTATCACAAACTCTAGATAAATTATTCTTACTTGGAAATATACACAATTGATATTAAAGAAAATGCATTGTGAGAAAAAATATAGAAAGTTTCTACATGTTCAGGCAGACCTAGGAAGATGTTTCTTTCCTCCACAACTGGAAAAGTAATAGCATTCTTACATGTGGTGATAACAAGAATAATAATTAAGAAAAATAAATGTCTAGAGTGTATTCATCCACATTTTTCAGAAGCATATATTTCATTAACTTGTGGAAACACAAAAAGAGCAGAAAGTTCTATAGTTTGCTCCCTCAACCAGTAAATGAGAAGGAAAAATGAAATAGAATTGACTAGATGTTAACCCTGGAACCAGATTGGACATTTTGAATTACCAATGGAGTGCCAGGTAAAGGGAGAGGCTGCTGAGAGTTCAACTTTTGTAAATGAAAGCATGAACTGATGATTAGTCCCCATTCCTCAGACAGCAGCAGTGGCTGTGGAAACGCAGCCTGGATTCCAGGATTCGTAGCCTGGGCCACGATAGGCAGAGGAAATTGTGTCCTCCAAAAGTGAGGGTTGAAAGTTGAGGTCAGTTTGGAGAATCCCTAAGGGACCAGTATGGAAGTTGACCTTGGATTCAGCCTTCTGCTTGGTTTCCCATCTCCCACCAGCATCCACAGGGACATAAAAAGCCAGTGTACTTTCTTTGTTGTTTGTTTCTTTCTTATGTGTATGGATGTTTCTTGGACTAGCAGATCCCTGAGGGACCAGCACAGATGCCTCAGTTTCAGGCTTCTTGGTGGTGGCAGCCTCTAGCCTCTCAATAGCATCTACTGGTGCGTAAAGAGCTAGTACACCTTTTGCCATGGTTTTTCTTTCCTTTGTATATATGAGTTTTTTGGTCTGGTGGGTCCCTGAGAACCAAGCATGAATGTTAGTCTTGGTATTGGCCACCAGGGAAGCAGCAAATTCTAGATTCACATGAGGATCTACCAGAATATAAAGAGCCAGTGTTCTTTGTCTTCATTAGTTTTCTCTCTTTTATGCATGAGTGTTTTGTGGTCTGGCAGATCCCTGAGTGGGAACCAGCACAGAAACTAGCTTAGGTTTCAGCTCTCTGGGCAGCAGCCTATGGCCCCACAGCAGCATCTCTCAGGACATAAAGACCTTTTGCAATTTTTTGTTGTTGTTATTTGGTTTCTTTCTTTTGCTTACTTATATTGTTTGGTCTGGCAGATCCCTGAGAGACCAGTGTGGATTCTAGCCATGATTTCAGCCCTCATGGCAGCAGATGCTTTAGACCTAATGCCAGGGTCTACCAGGATGTAGAGACTAGCATGGATGAGGGCAGAAGGTTCACTTTGACAGAAACAGCATCTACACATAGACTTGGAAAAGAAACATATTTTTTACAATGTTTTGTCTGTGTGTTAGTATTTATTTTATCTTTCTTTCCTTCTTTTCCTGATTTTCCATATTTTTTTCTTGTTCTTTGCCTTACATTTTGGGGATTAGGGGAACTAGATTTCCAGAGTTACCACAACATTATACTCAGAATGTCTAGTTCCCAAAAACAACAAAATTTTAAAACATACAAGGAAATGACAAAACAGGAAACTATGGCCAAAATACAGGAAAAAAGAAAAAAAAGTTCAGTAAAAAAATATTACAGAGGAAGCTCTCTGTGGGGTTACTAATCAAAGATCTTAGATGAACTCTCTTAAAAACATTAATTAATTGAAGTAAATCAGGTACAGAGAACTAAAGGGAATCAGGAAAACATTTATTTATGAACAAAATGAGAATTTCAATAATGAGATAGAAATTATAAAGAAGAACCAAATGGAAATTCAGGAGGTAAAAAGTGCAATTGCTGAATTGAAAAGTTCAATAGAGGGATTCAAGAGCAGATAGAAGGGAGTAGAAAAAAGGACAAGTGAACTTGAAGATAGGGCAATTGAAAGTGTCCAGTTTGAGGAACAGAAAGAAAAAAAAAAAGAAAGATAAAAGAACATAACCGAAGGAACTTGTGAGGCATCATAAAGTGTAACAATATATACATCATAGTAATCCCTGAAGGAGAAGAGAGAAATAAAGGAAAGAAAAAAATATCCAAAATATAATGGCTGAAAACTTCCCAAATCTCATGAAATATGCGAATATACAACACTAAGAAGCTCAACAAACACTATGCAGAGTTTTCTACTCTGAGGTTGGTTGCATGATGGAGTTTTAGCTCAAGTCCATGAATGTTATAAAATTGCTTATTTAACCAGTTTTGATTTATAACAGATGAAAAAGGTAAAATTCTCATGATTTAACAATATGAGAAAATCTACAGTCAGAAATAATTAAAAGTAAATGCAACTTGTTGAAAATAATTCTTGTTGCTATATACTAAATATGCAAGATGAAATTAGAAAAAAATATATTTTTAAAATACTAATCAAAATTATCAACTGCTAATAAATAAAAAATAAGAAATATTGTACAGAAAGTTTAATAAGAAAATTATAAAAGTTTATTTTAAAAGCATAGGAAAAAAAACTAAATAAATGAAAAACAATACCATACACTTGTGAAGATTCAATTTTTAATGATACTTATTCTCCTCAAGCTATTCTGAATTTAGTTCAACCCATAAAAAATCAACAAGTGTTCTCAAACACTGTAACAAGCTGATTCTTTCATTATTGTGCAACGGAAAAGGAAGAAAGTTGAGTTCTTACTATGTCAATAAAACCATTATATGCCTACATTGATAATAATAGGGTGGAATTTGCATAATAATTAGCAAATTATTTAATGGAACAGAATAGAGGTTATGGAAATGAACTCAAACATATATTAAATCTTATTTATGAGATAGGTAGCATTTTGAATCATTTGGGGGAAAATATGTAATTCCTTAAAGGCTTTGATGCCTATGTATCCATATGTTAAACAATAATATAGAATCTCTAGTTCATACTATACAAAAACTGATTTCAGGATATATATATGTGTGTATATATATATAGTGGGAATCAAGGGAAAATAAAGTCCATTTGTAAGTTATATATATATATCTCATTTTGCCAAAGGGTGTTGGCACAAAGTCCCCAAAATATGTTGGTTTTTATAATAGGGATTAATTTGGAGTAAAAGCTTACAGTTCTGGGGCCATGAAATGTCCAAAGCAAGGCACCATCAGAGATGTGTTCTCACCAAAGTCAGCTGCCACATGGTTCAACAAGATGGCAGGTGATCTCTGCCTAGGTCTCTGCCTTCCCCTCCAGTCTCACCATTTCTCAGAACCCCACTCCTGGAGTTCAGTTATGGGCAACCAGACATAGTGCTTGTCTGTTTCCGGGCCTCTCTCAGTCTCGCTGCTCCACTTTCTTCCCAAGTTCAGCTGTGAGCTATCAGGCATATGCCTTGTCTCTTCAGCCAAGGATCATCTCCTCAACCTTGAACTGCTCCATGGGCCCAGCCTCTTATGGGCTTCATGCTTAAGCTTAGGTTGCAAGCGATTCTCAAGTCCTCCTTCACATGGCAGCGTCAAAAATGGCAGAGCTCCCTTTTCTTATCTCTCTCTCTCTCTCCCTGTCTCCATTAATATCAGCTCCAGTAAGAGGGTAGAGACTCAACCTGAGTTACTCCTCACTGACGTAGTCCAGTCAAAGGGTCTCACACCCATAGGAATGGAATAGTTCAAATACATAATCTTCCTCTTTTTAGGATTCATAAAAGAACCTCAAGCTGTCACAATATATAAGGTAAAACTTTAAAATGTTTGCAAGAAAATAAAAGAGAACCTCTTTATGAGTTTGTGGTACAAGGAAGCTTCTGAAACTAGATGCAAAATGCACTAAATTGAAAATTGAAAGATAGGACATAAAATAATTTTTAAAATTCTGTGCAATAAAAAACATCATAAAAGGTACTAAAACAAAACATAGATTGGGTGAAAGTATTTGGAACTTATACCCAATAAAATTATTTCTATCTGTAATAAATGAAGATCTCCTAAAAACTCAAAAATTAAAAATTAACAACCCAATGGAGACAAACATGACTGAAAGTTGTGATCCAATGGACAATAAATTCTTGAAAGATGTTTGATATTGCTACACATCAGAACATTGCAAATTAAAATATCATTGCATTATCATTTTAAAGTCATCAATTGGCAAAATATTAAAGATATGATAACACTACATTTGTGAGTTGGTTGGAAAAGGAACCTGCCACATACTTCAATGGTAGTGTTGTATAAACACTTTGGGACTTCTCCAGCAATATTTGTCAGCTCTGAAGAGTCATTCACTCTAGGTAAGAAGTTTCCATTATTAGTCATATTTCCCAGGTTCTTTCATGCACATATGCCCATGCAGAAAATCATCACTGGGCTTCTGAAACATTTTATCAAAGAAAGAAATTGAAAAAAACAAACTTAAATATGGATGAAAAAATAGAAATCTCTGCTACTGTTAAAATGCATCTTACAGGTTAGTGAAGATAGAATGAGATGACATGCCTGAAAAATACCTAACTGTGTTTACTCCACTAACAATGAATTATTTGAGGCCCAAACAAGAAAATAGAAAGCACTTCAGGTAATTATCAAAGGAAATGCAGGGGCCGACAATGATAGAGGAGTTGAAATGTTAAAATAGTTTGAAAACAAACCCAGGGATTCACAACAGTGTGACATCAAGTCCACCCCTAGGCCAGAGGGACAAAGGAGGACAAGGTGCTACTGGAGACAAAGACCTGGAGCCTCCCAGTAGATTACTGGAACCAATGCATGGTAGCTAAGTGGGACCCAGAGACAAAGAAGAGATGCAGCCACTGAAGGAGGGGCCCCATTAGACAAAGAGGTTTGTAATAACTAACAAAAACATTTTGTGTGCTGGCTCAGCATCCATCTTACTTTTGCTAAGCCACTTGCTTCAATACTCAACTTTGGCCTAGTTAATAAGCAGCTTTCCAGCTCTGGGGCATAAGCTCCTCTAGACCCCAAATCCACATCTGCAGCACCAACCACAGCACCCACACATCACTGAAAATCTACAGCTGGATGCAAATTATTACCATGCCCATGGCCCTGGGACCCCCAGTTCATTTCCCATTTTGAGTTCATTTGCTTTAACCTAAGCAATCTTTGACTCCCACAGGAAATCTACTAACCTCCACCCCTGCACCACAATAAAGGCACAATCACAGGGGTCCCTTTCACTCTGCTTGTGTGCTCCTTACCTGCTGATTGAGCCACCTAAGCCGATCACACTTCCTGTGGACCCCTGATGGCACCCCTCTATGTCTGGGGCCTGGAAGTAGCAAGCTATATTTCCTCATGCATTATGGCCTCGTTTTCCCATTCTGTTGCACCTGAACTCCACCAGAACCCAAACTTAAAATCCAACTTAATTCAAAACAAAGGCCGTGAAGAAATACCTGGGTTTCTCCCTTCCTCACACTTTTCAATCTCCAATCAGCATTTCATAATTTTAAACGCAGCAGGAAGCAAGATGACACATTGTCCTGGAAGATGGGGCCATCAGGGGTCAGCCTCTCTATCCCACTACCACTTCTCCTTCTCCTGGAAAATGACAAGTGCAAAAAATTGATATGATCTACAGTTTTATGGATTTTGGTTTAGCACTATGAAAAATTATAAAGCAAACAACAACCTTAGACCAATGAAAAAAGATTTCTTCCTTCACTGTATTCCAGACTTATTGAAAATAAACAAGAAAAGCGTCAAATAGAAAAAAGAGCAAAGAACTCATAAGAGCAAGTCACAAAATAGGACATAAAATGCCCCTGTACGTGAACAGATGTTATCCTTAAAATCACACACATGAATATTCACAATGACAACTAAAGCTCCTAAACACATGTTACTAAATAATGTATTAAGTACTACCTTCCAAACTGGATATATGAATAAAAATAATCTATGTGCTCAATATTTAAGTTATTTTGCTTGTTTTAAAAGTGATTTTAATTATTGTAGAAAATTCCAAAATACAGTAAGGATGAAAATCACAGTTAAAATCCCCTGTAATCTTATCAAGCTAACAAATGGGTGTATTTCCTTTCTTATGTGGTATACAGAAACAGATATAGATACAAATGCAAATATTCCTTTATCTACTGATGATTAATTGGGTAATTGTTTACCCATTTTTGCGAGAAATTTTAACATTCAATATGATTCAAGGACATGAATTTTTTTTAAAGATTTATTTATATATTTACTTTTTATCCATTTTACGCACCCCCCCGGCCCACCCGCCCCGTTGTTGCTGTTTTTCTGTCCATTCGTTGGGCAATTCTCTGTGTCTGTTTCCTGCCCTCTCCTCTCATTCTTTTCCTCCTGTCTTCACTGGGATTTGATCCTGGGAACCTCCGATGTGGGAGAGAGGCGTTCTGCCACCTGCGACACCTCAGTTCCTGGTTTTTCTGTGCATCTCGTCTTGGCTCTCCCCTGCATCTCTCTCCTGTTATGTCATCATCTTGCTGCATGGTTTAGCAGGGCCTGGGGGCTCACACACTCACGAGGACTGGGGGCTCACCTGCGCACCTTCCATATTTTTTCTTTATTTTTATGCTTTTACATTTAATATATGTACCAAATTTATGTATTCATTCCTTTACTGGTAGACCTTTAAACCTCTTCCAACTTATAGGTAGTACAAACAATGTTACCATAAAGTAATTGTAATGTTTAAAGTGACATTAAAATATTTCTTTTCAGATAAGCAAAATTTTGAGGAACAATAATACTTACTCTTGGCAAGGCTGAAATAAAATTAGGTTCTTATAAGTATTGGATGAATGATAACTTGGTACTTTCTTTTGGGGAAGGATTTTGTAATGTAATTAAAAATATTAAAATAATCTTACACTTTGACATAACAAATTTATTTCTAAAATTTTATCTTAGAAAATTATGGTGTAAGAGTTCAAATTGTAATGTGCAAGTATATTAATTGCAGTAATATTTATAATAAAGAAAGATAATACATATATAAATGTTTATTAGAATGGAGTTAGTAATATTTTATATCTATAAATTGAATTTAAGTTTATTTAAAATGATGAAGCAATTTATATTTATTGAATTGAAAAATCAAGTAAGAAATATAAAATCTATATGGAGTGTGATCTAAAAATTATCTGTGTAAATTTGAGTGTACATTTATGTGTTTGTGTATGAATGTGTGGTTTCTTAAATTTGAATACACAGTTTCAGAGGGCAATACTCTTTTGCCATTTTATCTGTCAAGCAGAATTTTTTATTTATAAATTGAACTTCCTTATGACCTTGGAATATTTCAGAACTTTCCCCTGATTTATATATAAAATCATGTAATTGTTCAAATTTATCTCATGAGAAGGGAAGAATCATACCATAATTCTAAGAGCTGAAGTGTCAAGGCTCAAATCAGTCCATGCTTATAGATACGTATGAAATATGACAAAGTGCCAAAAAATCACAAAAATATCTCAGCATTTTACCTACAGATGTGAAACAGTGATTATTCCTACTTCTCACCCATCCCTTATCTTCCCACCTTGTAATGACTTTTGAAAGGCAGCTAAAATTGTGAGAATATTGTGAAAATAAGAGAAGGCTTTCTGAAATCTATGTATATCTTCATGACAAGTATGTAACCTTTGATATAGGATTCAGTTACTTCTCCACTTTCCTTCCATGTGGCTCTTTGCCTTGAGGAGAATAATAAGATATCCCAAATCCCTGCCCTCCACATAAATCTTTTTCTTCATTAAGTTATCAGTCATGGTCTTACAGGGACAAAGAATAGGCTCCACAGGATGTATTCTAAAATGTTGAAAGTGGTTATCCACAGAGACTAGATTTTGAAGTGACTTTCCTTACTTTTTATACCTTTCTAAACTTTATGATTTTTATTTATTTTTTACAAAACACAATGTTGTATTGATGATCAAATAAAGAATATTAAATCTATATTTACTATTAAAACAGTAATGGATTTGGCTTTTCTTGTTTTCCCCACCCATCAGTCCTATCTGCTCTCTTTCCTGAATAAGTTTACTTGATTGTATCAGCCATTTTTTCTTCCTAGAAACTTTTCCACCTTCTCAGTCCTCAACAAGCTCAGCCTACCAGCTTTTCAAGTCATTTCCTGAACACTTGAGCTCCTAGTATCTTTATTATTTTCAATTCTTATTATTAATAACACTTATATGCTGTCTTACATAACATTTTTCATATGGGTATTCACACATCCATTTTTATATAATTCCTAATAAGGTATAAGAAAGTCAAATATGTGAAAGAGAATCACCTGTCAGCTAGCAACAGGGTGCCATAGTTCAAAATATTCATTGCTCAGCTGAACTGTGAAAGTCCAGATACTGCCAATGGAAAGCATTTTATACATGTGTAGTGTATGGAAGTGTAGGTGGTTGGAAAATCTAAGAAAGCAGAAGTTTGCCTTAATTTTTGCCTCCTCTACTATCTAATAAATTAATTCATCTACAAAATCCTTAATAAATAATTTACTTACTCTTTGTTACCAGTATTAAGAAACAAGAAGAAATTACTATAAGATAATTATGAATGCAGGTATATGCATTCCATTCTTCCCATGATTTACATGGCATATTGGTAATTTCATTAAAAGTAAAGCTTTCACAGTAGATGTACCATTCATGAAACTTTAAATGAGCACTCATCATTCAGGGAGTGATTTGCAACTGAGTGTCCTTCCTTAATGTCCTCCCCCCCTTCAAAATACAATCAACTTAAAAATAGAAACTGAAGAGAGAGGGAGTACAATCGATTCAAGTACACGTCAAATCTACAATTCTGTATGGAAAACAATGAACAACACAATGTAAGGCACATCAAATCTTATTTACTCTAGAAAGAGAATATAATCAGAGTGTAATGAGCACTGAAATAAATATATTAAAAATAAATGTCCATAAGGGGAAAATGTATTTCAATCAGGCAGTAATTATGTTTACTGCTTATAAATTAATTCCCAAATGAATATCTTTTCTGTGTGCCCAATTTAGTATTCATGGTCATCTTTTTATCTAAAGCTCAGTGTTTTTAACATGACTAAACTCTCTCACACTATTAAAAAATAAAACAAGAGTTATTCATTAATACAACTTTTCTGACATTCTGTCATCTCAGTTTCCTCAGTGAAATTAAATGTTTAGACATAACTAGATAGAATGAGCATTTTTTCCCAAATGGTGACACAAACAAATGGAATCACCTCTAGTTTTATATAGTAGTCAATATCTAAGGTCATTAATATCAACTCACTAAAAATGAATAAGGATGACAATTAAGGTGAACACATTTTAAATTATTACATTAAAATATTAATTTTCCTTTTAGAAGACAATTTAGTCTAATGGCCAAGTAGTTTGACTCTGAAGACAGTGACAGGCCCCTTGTTTTTATTTCTAGATTTATTATACTGTGATTATGAGCAAGCTTTTTCCTTCTCTTTTTTATAATTTCCCCATGTAAAATAAAATGAAAATTAAAAAAAAAAATCTACATAGCAGAGTTGTTATGAGAAATAAATTAGATATTTTTTCAGCATTTAGCTCATTGCCACATGATAAGCATCATAGACATTAAGTAGTTTTAGTATCTAATGCAGTTACTAAATTACCTCTTTATCATATATCCCTTTCCTCTGTTCTCTATTATCCTGTAACCATAATATTCTGTTCTATTATAGCATGGAAACCATCAATCATATTGGACACCAAAATTCTGTGTGCCTGAAGGGAATATGTCAATATTCCTTCAGGCAAAGTCAGGAACTTCAGTGATTCAAAAAAAAATGACAAAAATGTGTAAGGAATATGGGTTCTGGAAATAATGGTGGAATGAATGCTAGTGAGGAAATTGCACTAATACCCATAAGTCAGTTTAATGTGCTTTTTTGGAAGCAAGGAATGAAGATGAACTGTTAGAGGTTAATTTACGGTCAGAAATTAATCTAATTTGCAGGATTAAAAAGTGACCTCTAATTTTGTAAGATAAGTAGGCAAAGTTCTTGGATGATAGGCTGTTTTCTAGTTTGGCTACTAGTGTTATTACAGAAAGAATATTGCAAAACTGCTTGGAAATGTGGCATCTAATCCGATATCTATTATAAACTGCATATTTTTAAAAAAATCACCACCATGGAAATTTTTCTCTTATAAAAGGATATAAAGCAGTAGCTTAAGTTCCTTCACATTCTTTAAAACTATTAAATTCTAGGACAGCAGTTTTCAAAGTGTGGACGGAGAATGAAGTACATATTGGCGAGGTCAGATCTTCTTTACAAAATTTAAGGAAACAACCGCTTACAACAAACTAAAGGCAGGTGCAAATTAGGGAATACAGCTGTTTTCCATTAATCCACGGGGAAAAAAATGAGAAAACAAAATCACATTTTAAAAGAATTTCATTTTGGCAATATTATTTTATTAATAGTCACCTTTGTGATGTTTATGTTCCTTCTTTAAAATATAAATTTCAAAATCAAGATAGCAAATTACTGAATTCTTTTTTGACATTTCCATTCCAAGATTCTAAGAACTGCCAAGAATTTTTAAGTTTCTGAGAATATATCCTGCTTTTAACATGCCATGTTAATCCAGCCATAGTTTCATAAATGCTGCCAGAATACAAGAGACACCCAGGTGAGAGACATAGGACTTTATTATATATGGTGCATCAGGCTTCATGGTCACAGCAGTTCTCTCTCCCCTACCTCTCCGCAAGGATTACAGAGAAATTTGTAGTAGCTCAGGTGAATGCAGTGTGCACAATGGACTTGCAACAGCTTGGGGAGCCATGACTCTTATGAGGGGGATGCTAACAAATCTGCCTAACCTTACCCCAAAGGGAAGATTTTTAAAAATTCTCTTGGAAAACAAACAAATCTGCCTTCTGCTTCCAATATGTTTGATTTACAAACATCTTTTAAAAGATGCTCCAAAACAAAAACTGTCAATGCCTCTGTTCTGAAGACTTGCAGAGATACAAGAGAACCAAGGAGAATTTTCTCTCACAAATTATGGGTAGTTCCAGATCCTGCAACTTTCATGGACACTGCCTACAGATTTCTTTTCCACCCTTATTCTCAGCCATTCCCTGGGTCAGATAAATGCCTCCTTCCTGGTGGTATAGACAAAACAGTTTGAATTACTGTCTAGGCAGTCCCCTCCAAAACAAAGACTACACACAATTTTCTGTAATAAACTAGCAATCCTAAGGCACACCAATCACCTAATAGATCACATGGGAGGCACTATCATACTCTACCCACTGGCTTATTTAAGTCCCACTTGGAAGTTCCCCTAGTTTTCCTCCCAGGCTCACTATATGTGCCATTACAATTGCTCTTTGTGGAAGCCAGGCACTAACCGGCCTCTCTTCCACAAACATGGTGGCTTGCACCTAAGGGGGTCATAAAAGACACATTTTTAAGGAAACACCTATTGAACCCTGTAAGAGATTTAGCTCAGCTTTAACTTACTACCTAGGGTCACTGTAGAGCAGGGGTTCTTAACAAGGGGTCTGTGAGCTTGAATTGAAATTCAGAAAAGCATTCTTGCAGGATGTGTTGGTGTGAGTGTGATATATTTATTAAATAATACACAGTATAGTGTGGACTTAGTAAGGGGTGTGTGGTTTTCACCTGACTAGCAAAGGGATCTGTGGAACCAAAAATGTTAAGAACCCCTGCTATAGATGACAGAATTACCTGGAATGCCTCCTTGCAGGCTAAGGTGGAGTCTGCATTCCCTAATACATTTTGCTGGACCTGGAGTAATGTCTCAGGCCAAGTGGAAAGGTCAACACAGACACATAGGGAGAAAAACAGCTGGCTTTCTAAGTTAGATTCTGATGCTTTAGGAGATTTACTTAGCTAGAACACTAGGGTGTCCTGGCTGAGGTCAATACTGCAGGTTAGTTTCATGCTGCTGCTTGAAGTCTTGTTGAAAGTAGCCTTAATTAAACGCTGCATGAAAATTATTGAAATGTTGCCCCATTCCATGTGTCATGTATATCAAAGTGGCTGAAGGACTGGTGTACTCAAAATAAAATTCAAAAGCAAAGATAGTGCAGAAATGTGCAGCGGATATTGTTAGGAGACAATTCTCTTTGGGCCTCTTGTGTTTCTGCCTTTCTACTGAGAAGAAATATTGACAACTTTTGTTCCAGACTATTTGTTCAAAGAAAGTTTCATAGAAAACAACCTGGAAAGATAAAGATAGTGTCTTTCTCCAGGAGAGAGGTTAAATTTGTTTGCTGTCTAGGATAATAAAAACAATGTTTCCTTCTAAGACAAAGGTTGGTCAGGTTTGCTAGAAGTCCCCTTTATAATTGGAGGTCAACTAAGCTCGGAATTCTTTGGTTATGACACAAAATCCTGTGTGTTCAGCACTACTTGGGCTACTATTCTCTCCCAGGTGTGAACTGAGGGACAAGGAGGAGTAATACAACCATGAAGGTCATATTGTTTGTTGTGCCTTTAGAGAATTTCTCTGTCTCCATGCCAAGAATTGAATGCCTTCTTCTAGCATCCCTCTAACTATAGCAGAGTATCTTGCACATACCATAAATCTCAGACCCTTCAAATTATTGAAAAATACCTTTTTAACTGCATCAAATTTTATGAATTGATAGGAGTATTACCTTAAGGAAACCATGATTTTGTTATCTCTTCAGTATATTAAATATATTTGTAAGTGAAAATTATTATTAATCTCATATAGTCCAAAGAAAACATATAAACTGCAGCATAAGGAAACAATTATCTTTTTCTCTTTGGAGAATCAACAGAGAAGAACGTATTCATCTTTTACTTTTCCTCACTGCCATGGATAGGATTGACAAAAGTGTTTTTAATTTCAGTCCAACTGAACTTTACCTTACTTTGAGATATCAATTTTTTGAAGAAATAAGCAAAAGTTTGCTCAACTTACTCAAATATTCTGTATGTCTTAATAGACAATTAATCATTTCAGGTACTCCCTTTATTAAAAAGACAAGTTCCATTCAACATTGAGGATTTTGCATGCAATTCCTAGCTTCACTAAGATAAAACCTATCTTCACTAGTAAAGACATAGTTTTAGCAACTATTTGTTCAAACCTAATAAATGACTACAAATTTATACAGTATATTGTATATTTTATAACATGGCTATTCTTCATTTGAGAATAATTAATTACTATTGTCATTTATATATTTTAGCTTTAATTCCATTTACCAGCTTAAATAATCCAGCATTCTGTAAAACAGGGTAATGGCACATTCCTTACAAATTATTCTGCTGAAGAAGGCTACCCATGATGCTTTACTGACACATCTTCTTTGGTTCCGGTCTATGGCTCAAGGAGTTTCCTTCTCTTATGAGAGCATATAGTTACTTAAGGAAGGCATACACAATTCTTTCTTGTATTCTTTTAATTGCTGCCAGTATTAAATGTTTTCAAGGAAATAAACAGAGAAGGCCCCATCGGAAGGTATAGAATGACATTCCCACTTTATCCTAAACTGTGACATATAATTGGAAAGTTTTCACAGACATGCAATTTTCAAGTAATCTTTGTTCAGTTTGCCATAAAATGGAAAGTGCGCTGGTATAATTCAGCTACAATTTCAAAAGCTGTGGTGTTTTAGATCATGACTGTATGATACTTTAAACTATTTTTTCCCCAACCTTCAGGCCTCACTCTGGTCACTGTTCCAATTCTTTCTATTTTCATTCAACATGGTTAAATATGAAATAGTACTTATAGGGAAATATTATTCCATAAAGAGAATGATATTGCTCATGTCGGTGATTCATGATCAGTAGAGTAAAATAGAAATAAGAAATGTAGCAATTGTGGACAGGGGTAATAAGCTGTACCTCAGTGACCACTGAGATATTTTCATTTGTAGAGAAGCTATTTTGTTTGGCAACCAGTACACAGAGAGAAGTTTTAGTAGCTTCAAAACTGGCTAGGTAGGAAAAAAGAAAAAGAAATCACAGTTAACTTGGATGTCAATTGCCTTCTGTAAACCTTGGAGCACAGGGGAGCAATAACATGAACCACTGTATTCTGACAAATTTTTCTAACTGCTATAGATATGAAGTTCTGGAACAAAGAATATGATAGAAAAGACAAAGTGTGCAGGAGACAAACATGGCTTGGCAAACGGTGATATAAGAGATTTCTTTAGGAAATTTACGAAGCACAATGAAGGTTATCATAAAGTGAAGCTATGAAGGTGAACCTTTGAAGGTGTAACAGTAAGGGAAGTGCTTGCCTTGTTCTCCCCATTCAGATGTTTCCTAATCCATGAATTTAGACTCCTTGATCTTGATATTCTATATCCTATGATTATGAGAATTAGTATTATTGTTGCCCATTCTTCACCCTTTCCTGTACCCATTCTCTTGGCTGTGTGACTTTGTGATTTCTCTAACTTTACCAGGTATATATAACACAACAGCCTGGATTTGGACCAAGTGATATGATTTGTTTGATAAATGTTATTCTACGGCCAATGTGCATATCATAGCTCAGAATTCTCCTACCGATGACATGCTTCAGCATGATGGCACCAATTCAGCTCAAAATCTTCAGAAATGGAAAAATTTCATCAAAGAAAATTTAGAGCTAGAGTGGCCAACTTGGAGAACTTAGCAGCTACCCAAACTGGCTCAAGTGATGGCTCTTCCCTGCACTACTACACCTCCTTCCTCTTTTTTACCACCTTCAATATTCTCCTTAGTGCCTTTGAATCCATTTCTCTATGTCCTTTCAACAATCCTACCTCCTCCATCCCTCTATCCACTCCTACCTGACCATCCCCTTCCCATTCAGGTGCCTCAACTCATAGTCACTCAAGCTTCAGGTGTTCCCTCTTCAATCAGTGACCCTCAAGGGGCTTAAGGACCTCACAAACAACTATCTGAAGCTGAGCGAGATATATGAGGACAAGCTGGATATTTTAAACACTCAGATGAACTTTGGAAACACCTAGATGGCCGGTTTGTCTCTTCCCAGACTCTCTGAAATTTAATCCACACTCTCCATAATATTATACATAAGGGTAAAGGAAAGCTTAAGTGTCTCCTCCACACTTATTGGTAAGGGAAATTTAACCCTCGTGTTAAGCAGGTAAAAACCAAGTTGCTACAACTGCCTGAAACACAATCCTGGTAAAATTGTAAAGGGGGAGGGGCAAGGACTAGAGCCAGCTCTTCCATATGAACCAATGAGTTAAATTTTTAAGGTTGAAGCTATAAGCCCTCTGTGTCTTCTCACTGTCTGCATGCAGATATAGGTATGGATATATGTGTGTACAAACATATGTTTATATGTAGGGACATGTATATTTGTACATATGTATATATGTGTAATATTTTCTAACCTCCAGTTGATATTAACAGGAGCTATCCTCTGATTGCTTCGAGTTAAACACTTAATTAAATATTAATAATATTGTCAGAAATTAAGGAAATGGAACTTTGATACTTGCAAAAGTATTCTTATAAAACATAACCTAAATGTTTTAAAAATTCAAGTTGGCATAATTTAGGTAAATATTTGGCAAATGAGACAAGTTTAATATCGTTGCTTTAACGAAAAACACCTATGTCTTCTGAGTTATGCACATTAAGTAGAATACAAATATATTATTAATTGCCAATTATGTTAGTTTCTTAGGGCTGCTGTAAAAAGGTAGCTCAAGCCAATGACTTAAATAATGGAAATTTATTGTCTCACTGTTCTGGAAGCTAAAGGTCCAAATTTAAAGTATCATCAGGAGTGAAGACTGCAGGAAAGAATCTTCTTTATTTCTCTCTCCTGGTTTCGAGCAGTGACCTGTGGAAATAGCGTTCTCTTCTCAGTCATCACATGGGGTTCTCACCTCATTTATCTGTGCATCCTCTCTGCTCCTTGTAAGGACACACCTGGCATATTGTGTTAGGGGCCCACCCTACTCCAGTATGATCTCATTCTGACTTAAATTCCACATGAAATGGTCCTCTTTCTAAATAAAGTCACATTCCTAGGTACTGGGGATAAGGGCTTCAATATACTTTTTTGGGTAACACAGTTCAACCCAAAACATCAACCATATAACTTGTTTAATGCATAAAAATTTTTAAAAAACTATTTTAGTTTGCCACAAGACTGCCAATGCAAACTAACAGAACTGTGTTGACTCTTACAGTGGGAATTTTATTAGGGCAATATCTTACACTTTCCAGGCCACGATATGTCCAAATCAAAGTACCATCAGAGATGCTTTCTCACCAAAGTCAGCTCCTGGTGATCCTGGTGTCCTGCTACCTGGCAAAGCAAGATGTTGGCCAATCTCTGCTGAAGTCCCTGCCTTCCCCTCCAGAATCTACTGTCTCCTGGAGCTCAGCTATGAGCAACAGGCATAGGGCTTTCTCTTTCCAGGCCTCCTCTCTCATTCTCTGCTGCTCTGCTTTCTTCTGGAGTTCAGCTGTGGGATATCAGGCATATGGCTCATCTCTACACTTTAAGCTGTTCTGTGGGCCCAGCCTCTTGGGGGCTTCATGATTCAGCTTTGGCTGCTAGCAATCCCCGAGTCCCCTCTCTCAGATGGCCAGGTCAAATGGCAGCTTCCTTTCTCTGTGTGTCTCTGTTTATATTAAGCTCCAGTAAGAGGGTGGATATCCAACCTGAGCCATGCCTCACTGACGTACTACAATCAAAAGAGCCCCAAACCCACAGGAATGGATTAGTTCAAGAACATAAATTTCTCTTTTTGGGATTCATAAAATAACTTCAGTCACACTACTTTATTTGTATCATATAATATTTTTATTAAAATAGGTTTTTATTTCGTATCTTAAAATCATAATTTAATTGAAAAGTTAATTAGTCAATAAGTCACATGAAGCCAAGGATCAGAATAAGATCACAGCCAAGAAAAACCATGGAGTCACCTTAATATCGATAAAAAACAGAATCCCTTAGAAAAAAGTTTTCTGTTCCTTGTCTTTGTAAACTTTGAACTGCAAAGTGACAATAAATAGCCTATGAGAAATTCAAAGCACCCAAGTCCCTTGTGTATGTAAAAGTAGACATAATCTCATTCCTGCTTTAGCTGTTTTGTTGATACTTTAGAAATCTGCAAGTCTAACAGTTGTCAAATAAGCACTCGGAGAATCTATTATTGAAAAAATTCCTCACGTAAAATGAGAAAGTTTCAATTTCATAAAATAGATGTTGAAACAATAAGGAGGATTTGGACCCCATTCCCCATTAGTAATTAAAAAGTTTAATGACATCTCTCACTCTGATGAGCTTCTGATAGAACTGTCACAGTTTTGTTCTTGGAATTGTGTTTTGTTTTTTTTTCCTTTCTGTTATAGTAACGGAACAAACATATCCTGATATGGATTAAAGAGCATGGATTTTTGGTAATTTAGTACAATTATTTTAGTTGCTCTTTTGCTGTAGACAAGAAAGAAATTAAAATATGATGTAATAATAGGTAGCTTGGAACCATGTAACCCATAAAATCATGTTCTAAAAGTTAATCCATTCCTGTGGATGTGAACCTAGGGAAAATAGGAAATTTGATGTTACATCAGTTAAGGTGTGGCCCAACTGAATCAAGATAAGTCTAATCTTATTATTGAAGGTTTTATAGGGAAGTCACAGGAGAGAAAGAAAGCCACAGGAAGCAGCCAGAAGCTTGAAGGTTTCAACAGAAACTGGAAGGGAAAGGACAAGTCAGGAAAGGATGCCATTTGCATTGCCATATGACATAAAAGTGAAGGAACTAGGATCACTGGCAGTCAGCCCCAGAATGCCACAGTCTTCTGGGAGAGAGCATCACCTTGATGATGTCCTGATTTTGGATTTACTCCTAGCCTCAAAACCATGATCCAGTAAATTCCCATTGTTTATGCCAATCCATTGCATGGTATGTTTTAATAGCCAGGAAACTAAAGCAGGTATCATCTAGTAATATGCATCATTATGGTTTTATATGGTGACAATGAGATTATTTACGAATTCCAAAAAGAAAGATTATGCTTGAAAACTGGTCTGTTCCTCTGGGCATGATACCCTTTGAGTGTTTTAGATTCAACTGAATGACTTTGATTAAATTATGTTAAGAGTAGGGCTTGACTCAACTATGTCATTAGGGCAACTCAGTTTGAGTCCCCGCCCCCATTTGTGAGCTATATAAATGACACTCAATCAAAGAGACACATAGAAGTAGATAAACAGCATAGATACACAGAGGAATAGAAAGAGCTCCATAGACACAAAAGAGGAGAGAAATTGTCGGCTTTGAATCTGCAGCCCCGGAAGAGAGATGAGCCATTTGCCTGATAGTTTACAGCTGACCTTGTGAAAAGATCAGAACAGCTGAGCCCAGAAAGAAATGAGCCCTCCAGCCTACAACTGAGACTGGAGGAAGCTGGGCCTATGGAGCCTTAAGAGGAAAGGCTCCCCCTCCAGGGATCACCCAGCATCTTGCATCAACATGTGGCAACAGACATTTGGTGAGAAAGTACCTCTTATGGTACCTTGAGCTGGACTTTTTAGGGCCTTGTAACTATATGTTCTATCCCAAATAAACAGCCTTTTTTAAAGCCAACAGATTTATGGTAGTTTACATCAGCACCCCTTTGGCTGACTAATACATAAATTATCTAAAAATTTCTATAGCTTTGATGTCATTTTTTTTTATCTCTAAAACATGAAGAATAATAAATGACATATACTTGTCTCAGAAAGATTTTACAAGCATCAAATGAAGAGTCTAAGAGATAAAGGTCACTAGAGTATTGAAAAACAAATGTACCAGTTTATTTATTACTTGTGATCAACCAGTTAAACCAATTTTAAGTGTTAGTTTCATACAAAATGTAAAAGGAAATTATTTTTATAATTTTCATCATTTCTTTCAATAGCTCCCAGATATTACATCCCACATTTTTTCATCTAATTAATATGAATTTCAGACCATCAATTTTATGTCCTCTGGATTGATCTTTTTTTTTCCATTTCCGTCTTCTCAGTGTTTCCATTCATAATATTTCTCAACTCCATGAACACCAATTTCATCATTTCTCCTTTGTATTGATTCACATATAACACTATAATATCAAGACCTTTACTATTAGCTCATTAACATCACAGGCTATAACAGAAAACTTCATGGATATTCTAATTACAGTAAATAAAAGGAGATGTTTATAGTTCAGGATAGAAAACTTTCCCCCAAAGGATTGCACATCCTTAAATAAGATTTTCATTTATCCTCCAAAATTTTTACTAAACATTACTAGACAGGGTATTTACTCACTACACAAGGTAAATACTTAACTGACATTTAGAACACTGAAAACAAATGGCATCACTTTATATGAGTATTCCTACATATTTTACAAAGAAAAAAGAAGTTTAGGACAAAACAAGTTTATATTACTTCTCCGTAAATATTACTTCTCATTGTGGCAGATTGAATTATATACCCATGAAAAAAAATTCTTAAATTTAACCCATTCCTATGCATGTGAACCCATTGCAAATAGAACCTTTAGAAGACAATGTTTTTAGTTAAAACGTGGCCAACTGAATCAGTATCTTACTGAAGTCCTAATGAAGAGAAAGCCATGGGAGGAACCAGAAGCTAGAAGTCCTAATAACCATCTTCCTATGCTGACATAAAATTTCTAAACACAGAAAAAATATCCTCATCAGAAATCTTAATCATAGAAAAAGTCACCCTTGAGCTCAAAAGGAAAGGATTCTAGGTATACCAGCTAAATGTTATGAAGTTCTTGTTAAGAATGAAATATTGCCATACAATTGAATAAGATAAATATTACTTTAAAAATAACTGCTACACAATAGGGCTAAAGATTACATTACTGATTTATGAGTTCCAAAATAACCAAAACTACAGTGTAAAGTCTGCTGATATGTCTGTTTTCACCTAATAACAATTTCTTCCGAACCTTTTTTTTTCCACGTTGTAGCCATCACCAAAGACGTTCCTTCTGGTTATTCAGTAGCTAGTATAAAGTCAAAGGCTGGTCAACAAGGAAATCACACAGCATGGTTCTCAACACCACTACATAAAGTTCAAGATTCTAGATCACAAATAAGAGAGGGGACCAATCTTAAAAAAGTCAGCAAGGCCTGTCATTCTACCATAAATCATCAGGTGACCTGTGGAGTCATTTGAAACCTCATACAACAGATTCCAATCAAGGTATTGTATTAATATGGCTTAACATTCTGAACAAAATAATTTTAATTATATAAAGGTAACTTTCTAATTAAGAGAGTAAATTTTTATACACTCACACATAATATATATGGGATTGCCTTCTGTTTCTAAAGCTCACGAATCTGTAAATTTCTGAAGTCTTTTATGTTTTGTGTTTCCCTTTTTCTCCCCATGAAGCTACAGGCACTTGTCACAGAAAGAAAGAAAAAAAAAGGTTTGTTTTAAAAGAAAAAAGACCCTGATAATGAAAGGTGTGATATGACACAATCTGTGGAGTTTGGATAAGAGAAAACATGTTTCAGAAAAGAACCATAACTAGATAATTATGGATCTAAAGTAGTAATGAGAGTTTATCAGTTACACTCTGTGAGTTTTAAATATTGATTCCTTGTACTATTTCTACATGAAAGAAGGTAATATGCTCTCATAGTGCTTGCTTGATTTGCTGCAAAAAATATCTATTTTGAAAAATAAGCCCTTTGAGCATTGATGAAAAAAACTGAAAGATCACAGAAGTGGTTACACTCTGCTGTATAAATAATGAATTAAAAATATCTTCCCATTTAAAAATACAAGTAATATTTTTTCTATTGGCACCCAAAATTTTAATCCTTAAATTCATTGTGTTAGGATATCACCAGCATTTTCTCCCTTGAAGGTAATTAACTATTTTGATTTTAAAGAAGCCCTGATTTTTAACTAATGGTATTTTTAAAAAATTATTTTTTCTATATTTTTAAAGGAGCTTTAGGGGGGATTGTGGGAACATGGCCGATGGGTTAGACATATAAATCTTAGCTCTCACTAAAACAACAAAGAAAAAGCCAGAGGCTGCTGTGAGGACCTGCTTTGGGGCACAGCAAACCAGGACACTGCTTACCAACTCTGAGAAGAGCAAGGGTCAGAGACACGAAGAAATCAAAACAATTAATTGTGAGTTATTAAACCTCTTGGCTGCCGGGAAGAGCTCCCCTCCCCCACCCCTGAGCTATTAAGCGAGGGTAAAACTCCTGACAAATTGTATCTAACTGAGAGTAGAGCAGATATCTGCCTCCACAGGAAGGTGCTCTGAGTCATCTAGGAGGGTACTCGAGAGATAGGGAAGACAGGAATAATCAAGGGTTGCTTACCTCAGAGACTGGGGGGGCACACATACCTGGCCCTCAGGGCAGACATACTAGGTGGAGACCCAGCCCCCTGCTCCAAACAGGAGTGTGAGGGCAGATTCCCTGCGAGGAGGAAGGGTCTGGGAGAATGGAAAGAGATTTTTTGCAGCGAGTTTAGCGAGCTGGGCCCCCCTTGAATATCAGAAGGGACCCTGACTCAACAGGTAGAGGGGAGGGGATCATCTCAAGCTAGCAGTTAGGCCTAGCCACCTAGGTAAAGACAGGAATTACATCACAGAGGAGGCAGAGACAGGCAGCCAGCAACAACACTCCAGCTGACTGCAGGGGATCTAACTAGCCCAAGGAAAAAGGGCTTGATAGGCTTCTGAAAGGCTAATCAACCCAAGGACCCAGAATAGTTCAGTGGGAGAATTCCTGCCTAACATATGAGTTCCCTGGTTCAATTCCTGGCTATTCCTTGAGAAGAAGTATCAGGTTATTAGGTATCCAGCTGAAACTTTATGACAGGGAACATATAGACATTTTCTTTGTATTAGTTTTAATTCGAACTCTTTTTTTTTTTTTTTTTTTTAAGTTCGTTTTCTTTTATTTCTCTTACTTTACTCACTAAAACCCAGTTCAAAACATGCAGAGGGCAGGCTGCAGGGTGAGTGATTGAGGAACACCAGCAGACTGAGAAGATCCTTAGGGGTCTAAGAAAGAAGGCCATTTTTCCATGTTTATTATTATTATTTTCTTCTGTCTCCTTTTTTAAAAATGAGTTGCTGCTGTCTTGTTTATTGCTTGTTTTGTATCCCCTCCCTTTCTTTCTTTGCTTGTTTGTTCTTGCTTTATCTTTCTTTTATTCTTTGGGTTACTGATCTATTCTACCTACACTACTTCTTTTCACTCCTTAATCTTTATATCTTTTGTTTTCCATTGTTGTTCTTTCATTCCACATCTTTTATTTGGTCTCCAATTTTTCTCATTTGTGTTTCTCCCTCTCTTCCTTTTTCTCTGTATACTTTCTCTTTTTTACTTTTTCTTTCTCTCTTCTCTGTTTTTTTTCCCCTTTTCTTACCATTCCAGCATTTTAATTAATTTTATATATTTGTTTCTCTATTCTGTTTCTTGTTTCATTGTTTCAATTCCACTTTCCTAATCTTATTGCTCTGTGCATCTTACTCACGTTAATTTTTCAATTTCCTAGGTCTTGTACATTTGCTCTCCTGCCTTTTACTAATACCATTACTATTATTCTTTTCATCTTCCTCTCTCTTTCCTTTTATTTGGTCCTCATTTTTTCTTTCAAAGGAACATAGGCAGATCTTTCTCACAAAAAAACTGCTGAGTGGGGGCAAGGTCCTGCCTGAGTGAGCTGTTTTTGGAACCCACACAGTAGGGCCTTCAGGGTATTGATCTGGAGGGAGCTGAAAGAAGAGATAAATTCCTCAAGGTGCTGCAGGCTTGATTCTTGGTTACTGTGTTTCCTCTTACTTGATTTCTCCTTTTCTATGTATACCTATTTTGTATCGCAAAGCTATCTCTTTTCCTTCCCTCATCATACTGTCTTCTGCTTTCTATTGTTGTAATTACATTCCCCCTCTCTTTGTTTAGTCCCCAATTTTTCTTATTTTTATGTCTCTCTCAACTATCCTGTTTTTCCTTCTTTTATTAACTTTTTTTCTTTTTGGCTTTTCTTTTCTCTTTTCCTCTCCTCATCCTGGCATTTTAATTCAGTCTATATATTTTTCTCTATTTGATTTCCCATTTCATTGCTGGTACCCCACTTTTCTATTCCTATTACTCTACACTGTTTACATGAGTTAAATATTCATTTTCCAAGGTCTTAAATGGTTCCTCTTATAACAATTACTATTATTATTACTATTATCCTTTTACTTTTCTTACCTCTTTCAATTTCTCTGGCCCTAATTTATTCCTCCAAGGGAAAATAGGCAACAGCAATGAAATAGAATAAGAAAACAAAATGTAAAAGAGAAAACTTAACACACACACAAAAACAGAAATTAAATAAAACCCTAGAGTAAAGAGAGAAGATAATCAACTGAATAAACCCATCAAGATAAAAAGATGACCAGAAGGTAACAAAACATTACACACCATGCTAATAAACAGGAAGACAAGGCTCAATCCAATAAACAAAATAAACCAGGAAGAGGTGCAGAACATTGAACAAATAATCAAAACTGTCCAAAAAAATATCATGGACCAACTTAATGATGTGAAGGAAGAGATTAAGGATATTAAGAAGACACTGGGAGAACATACTGAAGAAATTGTAAACATACATAAAAAGATAACAGATATGATCGTGATGAATGGCACAATCCAAGACATCAAAAAGACACTGGAAACACATAACAGAGATTTGAACAGGAAGAGGAAAGAATTAGTGATGTGGAAGACAGTACATCTGAAATAAAACAGATAGATAAAAAGATAGAAAAAATCCAGCAGGAACCTAAGGATTTGAATGACAACACAAAAGGCACAAAGATACACATTATAGGCCTCCCACAGGGAGAAGAGATGGGATGGGGACAGAAGGAGTATTGGAGGAAATAATGGCTGAAAACTTCCCAACCCTATTGAGGGAGAGGGATGTACCAGTTCAGGAAGCAAAGCACACCCCAAACAGTATAAATCCCAACAGGCCTACTCCAAGACATATACTTGTCAAACTGTCCAATGCTCAAGACAAACAGAATACTGAAAGCAGCAAGAGGAAAGAGAATCATCACATACAAGGGAAGCTCAGTAAGATTAAATGCTGATTTCTCATCTGAAACCATGG
>JAQZBX010016460.1:0-36441 GCA_029593785.1 Cabassous unicinctus | reverse complement strand
ATTTTTCCCTCTATGCTTCATTACATTGGGCCATTCAGGCATTTAAAATGGTGTTTCTGACGTCAAGTTTCCAGTAAGGCTCAGCTGGAAAGAAAGCATAGAGTGAGTTCCAGTTATCTATCTCTGCACAGTAAACCAGCCCAACACTTACTGACATAAAACAATTATTTGATTATTCTCACCAGTTCTGTAGGTCTGAAATGTGGAAAGTCCAGAGCAGGGGCAGCTTGTCTTTGGTCCACAATGTCTGGGGCCTCAGCTAGAAAGATTCAAAGGCCGGGGGTGATCGGTAGGTGGGGGCTGGGATCATCTGGAGGCTTCTTCACCGGCATGTCTGGTGGGTTGATGCTGAATGGGACCTCAGATGAGGCTGTCAGCTGGAACACCCACATGAGGCATGGGACCTGGGCTTCCTTACAAGATGGTGCCAGGGTTCCAAGAGCAAATGGCCTAAGAGAACAAGGCGGAAGCGCATGGCGTTTGAATGACCTACCCCCAGAATCACATGGCATAATTTCCACCTTCCTCTATTAGCTGAGGCAATCACAGAGGTCTGCCAAGGTTTAAGGACAGGGGCATGGGCCCCACCACTCGATGGATATGGGATGGGAGAGATCATTGGAAAATACAATCTGCCACGGGACATTGCGGAGACAAATCCAAGAAGGTACATCTTCCTCTCCCTGTTTCTCCCAGGCGCTGCTGCTCACTCCTTTACTGAATCATCACAGGTGTGGCCAAAGACTCTTTGCCACAGTGGAAGCCAGACCAGACTGTATTGTTTAACAGACCTTATGAAAGGCTGAGAATAATGAGAGAGAATTCACTACAGAGAACTTAATTCCATAGACAGAAGACTACAGAACTCAATTCTATAGAGTAGGTGCTGCTCCTGGAATGCCACCAGCTTACCCCACTGCACCCTACCTGAGTACAGCACCGATGCCTGGGCTCGTGTCTCCCCAAGCCAAGGTCCAGAACACAGTTCTCCAAGGACCCGATAAAGTCTATGGTCTCCCTCTCATCTCTGCCCGTCTCACCCCAGACTGATAGGCAGTGGACACATGCATCCCTTCAAATGGTGATCTTGCCCTTTGTTGCCAGGTTGCTATGACAAATACCGTATGAAGTTTTGGCTTAATAACAATTTATTGGCTCCTGGTTCCAGAGGCTGGAAGTCCAAAATCAAGGCACTGGCAAGGAAATGCTTTCTCCCCAAAGGCTGTAGCATTCTGGTGCTGGCTTGTCGCAATCCTTGGAGTTCCCTGGCTTGCCTCCCATCACGTGGCACTCTCTCAATTTTTGTTTCTGCTCTCCAGGTTTCTGCTGACTTCTGGTTTCTGCCTGTGTGTCCTTCTTCAACATCTCACTTCTGGTTTCTTCTCCTTATAAGGCCTCCAGTAATACGGATTAAGAACCACCCTCATTTGGTTAGGCCATACCTTAATTAAAAATAAAATCTTTAAGAGGTCCTATTTACAATGGGTTCACACCCAGAGGGACACGGATTAAGATTAAGAACATGTCTATGTTGGAGTACATAATTCAATCTACCCTGGTTTCCAAAAGACATCAGAGCACAGGGAATGGGATGTGGCTCAAGCAGTTGAGCTCCCGCCTACCACATGGGCAGTCCCGGGTTCAGTTCCTGGTGCCTCCTAAAGAAGGTGAGCAAGACGGCAAGCTGATGGGATAGGATGGCACAGCAAGCTGATGCAACATGATGACACAATGAGATGACACAACAAAGAGACACAATAAGAAAACACAATGAGAGACACAACTAGCAGGGAGCGGAGGTGGCTCAAGTGATTGGGTGCCTCCCTCCCACATGGAAGGTCCCAGGTTCAGTTCCCGGTACCTCCTAAAAAGAAGACAAGCACACAATGAACAGACAGAGAGAGCAGACAGCAAACAAGGGTATGGGGATGTGTGTGTGGAAATAAATAAAATAAAATAAATGTTTGAAAAAAAAACAAAACATCAGAGCACCTTAATTCAATATTAGTGTATTTTCCAGACTACAGTTCATTTAATACTGAATTTACCAGGTATGGGGCTTCCAAAGAATTGTCTAAGCTGGGTTTCAGTCATTCTCTTCAAATTCCTTTGTGTGTCCTTCAGTAGAAAGGTAAGAATTTGCCTTCCTGTGTCGTCTGGATTTAGATCCCAATTATCAATGAGCAAATACATGAAAATATACACACACTCAACTTCCATATATATAATCGCATTTGATACTCAAAATTACATATTGGAATAGGTATTAACATCCCCATTTTGCATGCAAGGAAACTGAGGCTTAAGAGAAGTTAATGGGCGTGCTCAAATGTCTTAAATTAGGATTAATAACTCAACCTTCTGACACCCAGTTCATTGTTCTTTCCCTTGGACTGCACTGGCTGCGCAAATTCAGAAATTCTAATTTTGAGCTTTATGCACGTGAGTCAATATTTCCTGCTTGATATTAACTCATTCATCATAGCCTTTACAGCAGCAGGCTTTGCCATGGGTTGTAGGTAGCTTTCCCATCACTGCTCTCCCTCCTCCTTCCCCACCTTTCCCTTTGAGGCCATCAATTTATTTTCCATCATTATCGCTCTGGCTTGGATCTGCACCAGTTTCCTTTAAGTGATAGAACACCCTGTATCCCAAAGAGAAATGCAGCTACTCTGCAAAGCCAGTAGCTTTTGAGTCTCTTTTTAAAAAGAGTTTCTACAGTGTGGCAGATTTTAATGACCCCCATCTCTCATGCCTGCTTTGGGCCACCTGAGCCATTCTGCTCAAAATAATCCAACCATCTCGTAACGCAAGCCGAGGCAGACTCAGACTCACCGTGGGGTGCCCGGCCTAATACATTATGCCACTTAAAAGCATAAATCACAGGAGTCTCCCCCCCTCTTCTCTTCCCTCCCACCAAAAGGGGAGCTCATGAAATCTATTTACATGGGATGATTATTCAATTAATTTTTTCATTACACTTGCCAAAAAGCATTGCCAGGATTTCTAAAGCTGCTCTGTGTGTTTGCATTAATGATGACGGTGGTTTGTGCTACTTAATTTAGCAATCGTGACCCACTTGGAGGTCGTGCCCAGCTGCCTGGTCAGGAGCAGGTGAGTGCCTAACACGTGTGCATGATAATGACGGAGGTATTAATATCTCTGCGTGCTGACCCACTGCTCCATCCCCACTGTGGTGACCTTAGCACAGGCTTGGGGCCCTCATCCTCTCCAGCCCAGGTGATGACAAGAGCCTCCTAAGTGCTCTCCCCATCTCTTTGACCCCTTCCCATCCATCCTCCACATAGGTTGCTGGAGTGATCTTTCTAAAGCATAAATAAAAAAATTAATAAATCTTTTTTTAAAAAGTCCGTGTCTATCTGACCCCAAAGCTTTTCATCTTCTCATTATCCAATCCTTTCTCCAAGAAAGGCCTTCCAACAGGACCTGATATAAAGCTGTTGAGTCTTTGTGTGCTAATTGTACATTTTAATTTGGGAAAAAACCTATAAAGAAAGAGGACATGCTTGCAGTACACATCACCAAGGCTCTGGCAGCAGGAGACCCCAGGAGGCCCATAAGAGTGGGCTATAGAGGCGTCGAAAGTCAAGGGCCCCTGCGGTCCTCAGCTGAGGAAGCTCGGCTCTCCCTCACCTGCTGCGTGGCGCGGGGTGAGGGCAGGGTGGGAGAGGAGGGGCAATGGTCCCATTCATTCCTTTGGTTGGGAGGATAAGGTGGAAAAAGCCAGCAATGAAAACTCAAAATCAAACACACATCTATTAAGAACGTACTCTGCACAGGTATTGTGCTAGAGGACAGGGCCTGGGAATGAGGGAGGAAATTCAAAAAGAAGAATAAGGCATAGATTGCCCTCAAGAAGACAGGGGGAGATAAACTCATAAGCACATAACTGCAATAAGCCTAAGCATCCCTTTGCATTCCAATAACAAGAAATGTGCTTAAAATGTGGGGTGAGCCCAGAAGGGGCAATTAACTCTGGTAGGGGAAAACAGGGTAGGGAAAAGTTGATGCTTGAAGGATCAGGAGAACATTCCAGACCTGTGGCCTCAGGCCTGTGTGAGAGGAGCTGGCCGGGAAAGGGGTCACAAGAGCACACAATTCCCTCCCAACCACATAAAGGCAGCAGTTGATTATTTTGTGTCCCCAAGCAGAAGATTTATTTAACTTTCTTTTGGTCAGACCTATAAACATTATTATAGTCCCTGCTGTAAAGTTTTGCAGTCCCTTTTAAAAACTCAGGCTTTTAACTCCCTTCACTGCCTACCAGGGACTGACAAGTCCTCAATGGACGCTGCAAGGTGAGGAGGGGGCAGCTTCGGCAGGGCCAGGCACATCTTCCGAGGGTCCTTCCCCTGGGCTTCCCTCCCCTTCTTTCGCTTCCCTCCCGTTTCCTCTCCATGAAGTTCAGGCCACGGCCACAAAAGACACCGAAGACCTTAGGAATGGGTAGGAAGCAGGTCCTTCTGTTTTTGTCCTGTCAGTCTTCCCAGCACTTCCTCCAGACTCCCCCTGCCTCCCAGGAATGGCCGCCCCTCTGACGCCATCTTAGCTCCTCTATTGGGGGTTAGCAGTAAATCCCCTCTGTGGGCCTTTTGACCAGCCCTCTGTTTACCAGCGAGAGTCAGGAATTTGAATGCTAATCTTTAAGCTACTCAATGGCTGTGTTTTCTTTTCAAGCATCTAACCATGCCTGAGGTTAACCTACAACCTGAGCTTAGAGGTCTTCATCTGAAACTGTCAGGAGAGTCTGTAAAGAGCTTGTTCATGTTGTGGAAAAGGCCATATGGGCTTCTGCCTGTGCTACTGAGGGAGAAGGAAAACCTAGAGGCTTTTCATTTCCTTTGTGTAATTATTAAAATTAATACGTGGTCTTTGGGGGAAACTTGGAATATTCCAGAAAGTATTGGGAAGAAAGAAAGAAAAAAAAATCTTTCATAATCCCGTAATTCAGAGATAATGATTGTTAACACTTTGATACATTTCTTTAAGCACACATACATATAATTTGTGACTTATTACTTTGTCCTGCTGTTTTCATTAACTAGTTATCATAAGCAGCCCATCCTTGGGGTTCTTTTGGGTGTGACAGAAAATACAACTCACGCACCTTAAGCAGACCAGGGATATGCCTTACATAACTGGAAGTTCAGGGATAAGCAAGTAAGAGAGGGTGGGACCCAGAGATTCGAGTCACGAAGGCCTGACCTCTGCTTTCCTTTGTGCTGTCCATCTCCAGTTGGCTTTCTCTTCATGGTGGCAAAATGGCACTTAGCAGCTCCTGGGCTTTTCTTCACCACTTCAGACCAAGTTCTACCAAGTCCCATTTTATTAGCTCTGTGTCAGTCTCCTGCTCATCCCTTAACCAATCCGGTGTCAGCATGAGATGATGCTCTGATTGGCCAGATCTTAGTGTCATGCCCTCTGCTGAAGCCAATAGGAGGAGTCTCCACCTCCAAACCTTAGAGAAGAAGAAGAAAGAGGTGGTTCCCTGGAAGGAATTCAGGCACTATCGCCAAAGTCACAATCTCTGGTGGAAATAGCCTGGATGGCTCCATCCAGGGCTGCTGCCACAGCCGTATTCCTTACGGGTTCCTTCTGCCCTCCAACTCCCACCTCCACTGTCACCAAACTGAGACCTGAGTAGGGGGGAAATACATCATATGACTTTCTATCTTAAGGTGAATCTGGTACTTAGATTTTTTTCACGTACTTCACTGGCTATCTGTGGAGAAAGAGTATTACTTGGCCCTGATACTCTCAGCCCCAAATTCCAAATTCCAGGCTAAACATCCTGCTTAACTCCACCTGCTAGGTGTACTTCATGAGGTTTGTCCTCTGTTGCCATCCTCTGACACAGCCATGGGCTCCTGAGGAGACTTGGCCCAGGACAGGTAATTCTTTCTTTATTGTCCCTCTTCTTTATCTTTATTAACGGGAGCATATGGGAAGACTATAGGAAAAAGGTGCTTGGGACTTTGAGGTTTGTGAGTCTAAGCACATTAGATCCTAGAGTTTATAAGTTCTAGATGAATGGGTGCTAGTGCCATGTGGAGAACACATGAGGGCTCCCAGCCCAATAACCAGAAGAAAGGGAAAGGATGTTAGGGGACAAAAATTACCATGTGCACAACAAGCATTTTTCCTGATCCCTAATCATTCTTGGAACCATGATTTTTAATGACTTTGTAATACCCTTTTGTACCAATGTACCCTATTAGCCAGTCATTGGTTGGTGTTTTCTAGTTTTGTTTTTATTTTATGCTGCTAGAATGTAATGCTATAATGAAAATCCTTGTGTAGAAAGCTTTAACTGTTTCTTTAATTATTTCCTTGGGATAAATTCCTAGAAGTAGAATTATTGGGTTATAGGCTCCTGATACATTGGTCCAAACTGCCTTCCAGAAATAGGACCACCCACCAGGTGTGAGAGCAGTTCTCTCACCTGACCCTTCCATGCTGAGAGTCTGAATCTCAGTTATTCATTCAGTCAGACAGTCACTCATCCTATTAATTTGCTAACATGAGAAAAAGAGACTAATGGGGTTGGGAAAAAAAAAAAAAATGGTAAAGTGGATAGCAGGCTAAAAATGATTTCTGCCATTCAACCTTAAGAGAGCTAAAGTTGAGTAAAAAATAAGAAATTGCAGCAAAAAGCTATACTCCTTTGAAAGCCACTACTTGATGAAGATGAAGGCTGCGTGTGCAATGGAGTCACGAGCGTGTCTTCCTGGACTCCATCTTGGCATGAACTTGCCGTGAACAATGCAGTATTGATAAAACTTTGGGTCTTGGGGAAGTAGGTTAGAAAAACTCTTTATCAGTCATTCAATTTTTCAATACTATAGTCAATAAAATTTCTTATCTAATCATCCAAGCTACATAAAGAGGCAGAAGTTAACCCATTTATTCATTCATTCGACATTCAGTGAGCTGATGTTTATTTGCAAAACATTATGGCAGGTATTTGAGGCTACATAATTTGAAATGAAGAAAATAAAACTGTTTTCTAATAGCTAAGTGATTCCTTCCATACATGAAGAAATCAGAAATATGTGCATTATCCTTACTGAGATGGAATGGTTCCTAGGTAAGAACAAGATCTGGTGGTGAGTTAATTGATTTTATTAACTTATCCAGAGAAAGAATACATGATCACAGAACTTTATAAAGAGAAAGTAAGAGAGAGAGTCATTATAGCAGTGCTCATGAAAGCACTCTTAAGGTATCCTAAGAAGTCCACAGGAGCACAATACTTGTTTGGTAGGTCTAATTCTCTGGGGAACATGGATGCATCAGACTAGCAAAGCCTGATGATATTAAAGTATTAAATATTTAAATCTGCTACCAAGGCCCCTTGCTTTGATTTCTTATAACACAGGCAACCTTCTGATTATTTGGGTTTAAATGTGGTTTTTCTAGGTGGACAAAATGGCAGATCAGGCTAATGTGCATGTTTGCTCCTCTTCGAAGTTGTGTTTCCCTTTGTAAATTAGTGAATTGACATTTTGATTTATATACACAAGATTTTTGTGAGCTGGGTTCATTCACACCCTGAGAAACTGGCCCACTTAATAAGCTGAATCAAGCTTTTCAGCCCCCAAGGCTGAGAGTTAGATTTGCCAATGTAATAATATCATCTTGTGCAGCCAAAGACCCCACCCCCCAATCTGCTTAGCACAGTACTTGGTATGTAGAAGATGCTCAACAAATGCTTCTTGCCTTCAGTTGATTTGAATTGAATGGATTGATTGAATTGAACTTGGTAGAGAGGTAGAGACAGACCAATAGATTCGGGAAGTCACCAGTATAGGTCACGTGAAGTTATGTAAATGAATGAGATTATCCAGCAATAATGGAACTTGTAGAGAGGGAAGAGAGAGGAGCTGATGGCACTAACTTACAGAATGCTCATAAAAGGGAGCTGGAAGAGGAAAGCAGTTAGTGGGACATTTGAAAATCAATCAAAGAGGAAGGCTGAGTAGGACTGAGGATAACAGAATGAAACACCCCAAGTTCTAATTTATCTTTCTTTAGCTCTACTTTCTCCATAGATTATCTACATCACTAGCTTGAAATATTATTTATATAAGCCCAAATTTATATATCAAGCCCTGACCTTTTCTCTGGGTTCCAAATCCCTATATCGAAACCAACCATTTGTCATCTATAATGAGGCAGCTAACAAGGCTCCCAAATATAAGTTCCTCATGAAAGAACTCTTGATTTTCCCCTCCACACCTTTCCTTCTACCCCCCCCATCTTCTTCAACCCCAGAAATGACACACCCATTGCTGAAGCCAAGAACCCAAGGCCTCACCCTTGACGCTTCAGTTTTCTCCACACTCCCCTACCCAACCCATCACTACATCCTGCTGCTCTATCTCAAAAATATGTCTCAAATTCATAAGCTTCTCTCCATTTTCACTGCTCTTGGTCAAGTCACCAAGATTTCTTGAGTTCTAGATGATCCTATCATTGCCACCTCCATTCTTTTTAAAATGAACTCTGGTTCAGGTCACTCTTCTTTCTTAAAACATTTAATGGTTTTCCACTGCAATTAGGATAAAATACAAAGTCCTCACCATGGCCTAAAAGTTCCACATAAACTAGTCTCAAGTAACCCTCTAGCCCCATCTCCTACCACCAGCTTGCTAGGGGATTACAATCTAGCTGCAATGGCTTTTTTCTCCTGCATGAAGATGCCAAGCTCATTCCTTCCTTGGGAGCTTTGCACTTGCTATTCTTTCTGCCCTGACATTCTATCCCCGATCTTTGTAGGACTGCCAGTTGTCACTCAGGTGCCACTCACATGTCTCCTCCTCAGTGAAACCACTCCTAACCACCAGACCAATCACCCAAAACCAACTAGAGCCACATTCTAACACATCACCTTATTTTATTTCCACCACTTTTTAAGTAACCCACCTTCCCACCATACCCACTCCGTTGGAGCAGGGACATTTTTTCACTACTGCTGCATTCCCCAGAACCTAAAAGACTGCCTGGTATGTAGTAGGTGATCAGTAAACATGTATTCAATAAAAGGAGTTAAAAGGAGACTCTATAGGAGGAGGCGACAACAATCATCCTGCTCATTTTTTTGGCAGAATATATTTTCGTGTACCAAAAATGCCCATTAAAGATTCTAGTTCCATTTGCAATGTTTTCTTTTGCATTCAAAGACCCAGATACTTGATCTCTGGCTTTTCCTAACAGGCTCAGGAGGCATGCCAAAAAAAAAAAAAAAAAAAAAAAAAAAAAATCACCAACCACCCTGTTTAAATACCAGAAAGATGATTTTCATGCATTCAAACTCAATATTTATATTGGAATACAGAGACGTGATTCTGAGAGGAAAAAAAAGTAACAAGAAGACAAAATTCATTGCAATCTAGCCCCGCTTTTTATTCTTTCAACTTGAACAGATTGCTTAACCTGCTCAACCTCAATATCCCAGGCCTTAAAGGAAATGTGTCAGTACCTGCCTCTTCTCAACTCCCAAGTCTATTTTAACTCATAAAATGTGAAAAATATATAAAAATGGTTTAAAGTTGGAGAGTTTATAGGTTAGACAGCTTGTGAAGTTTTTGATAGCTTTGGAGAAAAGAGTACATTATGATTTTTATGGTCATAATTCAGGGACAGCTTATCACATTATAAAATTTTGAAAAGATTTGGTCTTTAACCAGAGAAACAACATGTTTACATTAAGGACTGTTATGCGAGTAATACGATCTGTCATTGCAGCATCCCTGAGACAGAAGAATCTAGAATGATAGGAATGGAAAATCGATTTATCAACTTTTCCAACCCAGCATTTATGGGCTGACAGCAAGTGCTGATAGTTGTTGAGTCAAGTATCAGATGTTCATGCAATGCCTCAAACATTATGGGCTGCCAAGATTTTCTTCTACAAATTCCAACTGCCTGACTCAAGCTCTAAGTAGGATTTCTTTCCTCTTCTGCACATCCATGGCATTACACTGAATATTTTCCACCTGTGTTAGGTGGAATGCGCTCAATGACTTAATAGTTATATAAGTTAAAATTATTTTTTTGTTTTTGTGGATTTTTTGACTTCAAATACAAAAAAAAAGAAACTTGACTAATATTAGCTTTAAAACATTGTAGCTTATTTGACTCATCCAACAGGGATTCTGGGAGAGGCCAGTCTAAAGCGAAGATAGTACCTCAACGATGGCACAGGAACTCAGCAGACGTGTGCTGGTAAAGATTTAACAACAACTCTTCAAGAAAAGTCCCAATTTGTCACATTTGCAATTTCCATGGTGTAAATACTTCCACATGGTTTGATTCCAAGCTACCAATGTAACATAACTGAATGCTGAGGGGAGGGAGAAATAAGCAGTAGCACACTGTTACAAAGAATTTCCACTATACTGATCCAATAAGACACAAATAACCTCAAGATTATTAGAAGAGAGCAAAATGTTAGTAAAAATAACTAGGAAATGATGCATTTGGGGGTATTTTATTTTTTCTAATTTATTTAATTGTAAGTTTATATAATGTAATGTTTAATAATGGCTGTGTTTAACCACAGGCTTGCAAAATCCCTAAAAATTTCACAATCGACTCTCACAAGTCAGTACAAGCCAGTGCCAACACACCCCTGTATGCAGGTTCTTCATACCATTTTTCTGTGCCATCCTTCATCTTCAAGCTCATTGCCTCGTGGTAGTAAAACAGCTGCCACTTTTCTAAGCCTCACCCATGCATTCCAGGCAGAAAGAATAGAAAGGGGCAAAAAAGCTAAAGGGGCATGCCAATTGTAAAAGGTTACTTCCCCAAAGCCCAGAAACCTCTGTTTACAGCTCATTGGCCAGATGTGTCACCTGATCTCCCTAACATGAAGGTGGCTAGGCAAAAGGGACTCACAGTTGGATGCTGGATCAGTCAACCAAATGGAGAGGTCATAATAATGAAAACATATTTATTGAACTCCAAAGCACAGCACAATGAGGCAGAGCTAGAAATAGAGTGGTACAAAAGTGAGTCCTTGCCTTCAGAGATTCTTGGAAAATAAAACAGGCACACACAGAAATATAAGCAACTGCAGGCTGTGAATTCTCCTTTAAGCACACAATAAGGGCCAAGTATGTCTCAGATGCCAAGTACCTCTGGAGCTGGCGGAGGCAGGCATCACTCTGGACTGGGTGGTCCATTTCAACAGAAGGGCTTCTCATCACAGAAAAGAAGTCAGGTCAAACAAGTAATTATCAATGGGTTTATAAATTCTGCTTAATTTGAATCATTAATTATTGCACATCAGCGTGACCTTTGTACCTTCTCCTATTTCAGTTATTTTAGCTAATTGCATGGGAGGTTTAAATTTGTGTTGGAATATGTGGACTGAAATTAAATTGCTCTCTCTGCAATGACCTACCTGCGCTTTCTAGGAAACAGATAATTATCATTTTTTCTAAGCTTAGTCCAATACTCCTCAAGTCCCTATGGAATCACATTACTGATATCATGATGGTTTTCTAAGTGGTACATTTAAAAATGTCTCTCTTTCTCCCACCACCACAGTGACTACAGCACCATGTTATCATTTCCAAGAGGTGTATGTAATACTGATCTCAATATTGTGGCCATCTCTCTGGAAATTTCTAACATAATCAAGTTTAATTAAATTATGCCCACATTTCTTTAAATGTTCTGAGTTCCCTCCTGCACTTGTGCAGAGTGGGGGACCCTCACTCTCAGCATGAATGGGCTTCACCCAAATGAACAAGAATGACGGCTGCTGTGAGTTGCTGAGCTCTACAAGCCTTTGGAGCTGTAGAATCAGGCAATCAGTTTTGCCTGATATTCTCTTACTGCCTCTCAGTTTTGCCCTTTTAGCTCTGTATGGGTTGCCACTGAATTCCTGCTTTTAAAAAACACCAGCACAATGGCCTGTCTACACAATGTTAGGTCTGGTCTGTTCAGAGAAACTTTTGTTACAAGGTCCTGCAGGACCCAGGGATAGGCATTCCTCCTCTCTCTGGGAATCCTGGAAACCTTTTTTTTTCTCCCACTACCCTGCTTCTTTCCCACATGACCCACTTTGTCCCATGGGAAGATAACATATAAGTTAGCTCTTGCAGCAATAATGCTGCATAACAAATCTCCCCAAAATACATAATCTTAAAATGGTAAGCATCTCTTTTTCTCACTCCCAGGTCTGTGGAGCTTCTGGGGCCACCCTGCTTCAGGCTGTGGGTCAGCTTAGGTTAACCACAGATTCAGGTTGGGTTCACATCTGCTCTCCAGACATCTCCACTTCTCCTTGGACCAGCAGCTACCTGGGCATGGTCTTGCCATAGTCAAGAACTCAAAAGGGCAAGCAGAAACATGCAAAACCCCTTGAGGACTTGCAAACGGTCATTTGTGCTCACTTTCCATTACCCAAACCCAATATCCATGGGGAGGGAAATACACTCCCCCTATTTCAAGGGAAAGAACTTAAAGTAACAAGGCAAAGGACATGTATGAATAATTTTAATTCAGGGGGGCCCTGAAGAAATGAAAACTGAGTCCATCTTCCACAGATACCTTTCCCTTTTTGAATAATCTCTCTTCTCACAAGCAATTTGCAATCATGGTTTTATAAAGATTTTTCCAGTGACTGTCTTTGTTCTTTCATCATTAAGCACACCTTGGATGCCTATAAAATATTCCCACTGGACACTAGGCAGCCTGGGGGCTGAGATGGGTCCTGTTCTAGAAAAACCTAAATTGGGTAATGGAAATAACTCACACTAACACACCTGAAACAGTTGGTTGATAAGACAAAGCAGTATATAATGGAGAGGCAGAATGGGGCTGGGTGAGTAAAATTTCAACAGACAAGAGCAAGGCTTTTGTCAAAAGGAGGAAAGGTTCTACGCGGGGATTGGCGATACTGCAGACATACATCGTCCTAACTTTTATAACAAGGTGAAATATGAATAATCAAGTATAATCAGTCAGTAGATGCTGCTTGTATTTTGACTCTGTTTTTCTACCCCTAATCTTCAGCTGTCCTTCCAATATTTGATTTGTTAACAATAACAGTGAAAATAATAATAATCAAAGCAGAACAGCAGTGGCACAAATGAAAGTATACTCTTTAGAATTATTTTGTAATGCAAACATTCACAGCCCCAGTTGATTAGTTTTATAGATTCGGGTTTCCTTCTTTAAAACTAGAAATATCTTCCTACAGAGACTTATTCACATGTAAAGAAATAACATCCTCCCCCCAAAAATTAAATAAATAAAAGGGGAAAAAAAAGAAAGAACACCTAAGGAAATAGTTACAGAAAGATTTCATCCATAGGCACCTGAGCAGGACGAGATCTGGGCTGCTCAGCCCTGTGGTCTGTGGCAGTGGGAGTGCATGAAAAGATTGTCTTTTATCCATTTCACTGGAGATTGAAAGAACAGACAGTTGAGCTCAGTACTGGTTTAGATTCAGTTCCTCTAAGTTTTGGCTCCTGCATTCATGAACTCTGGCCAATACCAGCCTCTGAACTAGATTCTGAGAGCCGGAAAGTCTCTGACCCTTGCTTCATTTCACAGGTGAGGAAAAAGAAGCCCAGGGAGTTCAATAAATTTAAATAAAACTGGAACTCCAGATTTTCGAGGTGAAGATACAATGCTGGATGCATCATGTGCTCCAAGAGTGGGTTTCCTGTGAGTGAGCTCTGCTCACCAACCTTTGCAAAACTGACCTCTGAGAATGGGCACAGGAGCCTTGACTTCAGACAGATATTGGTTCAAATCACAGCTCTTCCAGGTCTTCACTGGACGTCCATGGAAAAATTGCATGCTCTCTCTAGACTTCCATTTCCCTCTCTGCAAAATGGGGCTAATGACATCTTACTTGCAGTGCTCTTAGGAGGGGCAGTGAGATGAGGCATGGGATGGGGCCTGGCATCAAGGAGGGGAGCACCATGTAGTCATTACAGAGCTGACTATGGTAGAATGAATCGTGTCCCCCACAAAGGACATGCTCAAGTCTTAATCCATGTCCCTGTGGGTGTGACCCCTTTTGTAAATAGGACCTTTGAAGGTGTTATTGTTAGTTAAGTGTGACCACGTTGAATCGGGGTGGGCCTTAATCCATGTGACTGGAGGTCTAACAAAAAGAGGACGTTTGGTGCAGCCAGTTAAAGCCAGAAGTCAGAAGAAGCCAGAGAGGAGAGAGAGATCCCCACGTGACAGAGCACGGCCATCACTAGAATGCTACCAACTCTGGGAGGAAGCGTGGCCGTGCCGACATCTTGATTTTGGACTTCCAAACTGTGAGACAATAAATGCCTGTTATTTAAGCTAAGCCATTGTGTGGTATTTGTCATAGCAGCCCTGACAACCTAAGACGGTGGTGATTACATGAAGTGAGCATCGTGGGCTCGCAGGCCTTCCTGGGAGCCTCTGTGCACAGAGCACTTTCTGGGGAGGTAGGGCAGGACCTTGCCTGAGTCGCAGGCTGTCCTGCACTGAGGCCGCAGGGCTCTGACTCAGGCTGCTCAGGCGGAAGATAGCGAGGCTCTTGCCCCTCCCAAGGACCCCTGTTTTGGGACTTGTGAAAAGCAGTAATTTCCCTGTGGCACTTCCTCATGCACCCTGCCCCCGAGTGTTGTCATAAATGTGATGACCTAAATATCAGACTTGGATAAATGTACTGTTGGGGTGGAAGGGAGGAGAATGGTAATGGATCTTGAGGCTCAGAGATTTCCCTGAGGATAGGGAGATAGATTTTCCAAATGGTAAATGGAGATGTGCCCCACGGCAATTGGAAAACACTTGATGAAAGGGGACCTGAAGATAGACAACCAGTAGGGGAAGAGGAATTTGCCACAAGAGGATCCCTGTGGAGAGTCTAACTTCCTGGGGGCTCTCCTGGTGGGCTATGGAAAAATTATATGGGTACAGTTTCATGTTTCCTGCCCCAGTGTTATAAACCCCTTGAATTACTCCCACATCCTTCAGGACAGTTTAATCCAAATTTGAGTGGCAAAATGGTAGAGAATAAAGGGACAGGATGTATTGTTTCTGAATTGTCCTGGAAATAAATGTTGGCCCATATGCACACACATACCTCCCAAGGGCAAACATGAATTATTAGAGATAGCACTACCTAAATCAAGAATGAAGACAAATGTATTTTCTTGTCTCGCCCTCTCATAATTTGAAAGCTTCTTCTTTTGCACAATGGAGACTGTTTACATTATTATTCAGAACATTATTAGGTCCTCTCTTCATTGCATCTTTTCAAATTCCAACTTTGGACCATTAAAACAAGAAAGGGGCTCATTGCTCAGCCATATACCTCTCAATGGCCACATAAAGACCAGAGAGAAGCTTTGGATTATTGCCTGTTAGGATACCACAAACTCTCTCTCTCGTTTTTTTATTTAAGATTTATTTTATTTATTTCTCTCTCCCCACCCCCTCGTTGTTTGCGCTTGCTGTGTCTGTTTGTCGTCTTTGTTTCTTTAGGAGGCACCAGGAACCAAACCCAGTACCTCAGATGCGGCAGGGAGGCACGTAATCGCTTATGCCACCTCCGTTCCCTCCTTTCTTGTGTCTCTCAGTATGTTTTTCCTCTTGTGTCTCTTGTTGCGTCATCTTGTTGTGTCAGCTCGCTGCACCTGCCCATCACGCCAGCTTGCTGTCTTCTTTAGGAGGCACCGGGAACCGAAACACAGACCTCCCATGTGGTAGGCGGGAGCCCAATTGCTTCAGCCACATCTGCTTCCCCACAAACTCTCTTTTAAGGACAAGTAACTATAATCTTGTTAAGGCTCATTTTCCTTATCTGTAAAATGGAAATAACAGCTCCTACCACATATGAGTATCACAGGGATTAAATGAGCAGCTCCTTGCACAGTGATTCAGTCAAATGCTAGTTTCCCTCTTTCACATCTTCATCACCTCCCTGAAATTGACCTTCTAAGTTTACATGTAAAAAACTAAATGCTTTCTACCGCACAGTGGCAGGAGCTGGGGATTCCAGCTAACACTTTGCCAAAGGGCACCATCTGTTTTCTAGGCTGCTATGACAAATACCACACATTCTGGGCTTTAAAAATAGGAATTTATTGGCTCACAGTTTCAGAGGTCAGAAGTCCAAATCAAGGCATTGGCTAGAAGGCTTGCTTCCTCCCGAAATCAGTAGCATTTTGGCTGGCCAACATTCTTTGGGTTCCTTGACCTTCCCATCACATGGTGATGTCCTTTTGCATTCGTCAGCCAAAGGGGTGCTGATGCAAAATACCAGAAATCCGTTGGCTTTTATAAAGGGTATTTATTTGGGGTAAAGGCTTACAGTTACAAGGCCCTAAAGAGTCCAACTCAAGGTTACTTCCTCACCAAACTCTGTTGCCACATGTTGAAGCAAGATGGCAAGCAATGTTTGCAGGGGTTCAGCCTTCATCTTCCTTCTTAAGGCTCTGTGGATCCAGTTTCTTCCAATCTCATCTGTAGGCTGGCACAGAACTCATCTCTCTTCCCAGGGATCATTTCTTTCTGGGCTCAGCTGCTCTGTTCTCTTCACAAGGTCAGCTGTAGCTATCAGACGAATGGCAATTCTCTCTTCCAGGGACCTCTGCCGTGTCTATGGAGCTGTATCTCTTCCTCTGTGTATCTTCTCTGTGTATCTACTTCTGCCTCCTTGATTGAGTGTCCATTTATATAGCCCACCAAGGGGGTGGGGAGTCAACTCTGAGTCACCCTAACGATGTGGGCCAATCAAAGTCCTAATCTTAACATAATCAGATAAATTTAAAACTTTGGATATAATACAATCAAAGGGTATCACGCCCAGAGGAACAGACCAATTTACAAACATAATCAATATCTCTTTTTTGAGTTTATAAATATCAGACTGCCACACCTTTCCTTTCTCTTCTAGCTTCCCGCTGACTTCCGCTTCCTGGCTCCTCCCCGCGGCTTTCTCTGACTACGTCTGAATTATTCTTCTACTTATAAAGGAGACTCCATTAATCCAGATCAAGGGCCACCCTCATTCAGTTGGGCCACTCTTGAAGTAAAATTACATCTTCAAGAGGTTTTATTTACAATGGACTGTGGATCAAGACCAAGAACATGCCAAAATTGGGGTGAATAATTCAATCCAACACATCATCTAGTAAGCCTCTTCAGCAGGCTCCTCTGCCAGGCAGTTGTTCCTAGGAATAGGACACGGCATTATTTCCAGGAAGAAAAAGTGACTAGTTGGAAAACTGAACCTGCTGGGCACTGTTCCAGTTTCTCCAGATTGGGTTAGTTTCTATAAAGGTACAGGTTCCTAGGCAAACGTTTATTGCTAGAGTTTGGTTAAAATAGACCAAGACAGATTTTAAGGGAAAAGAAAACCCAAACTGGCAATCTGAGGGGTGCATGAAGACAGAGAAGGCACAGTCCACCACTGGGGCTTGGTGGTCAGGGGAGAGGGGACAAGGCTGATGTATGGACCCCAAGTTTTCCTTTTAGAAACTTTTGGTGGAGTAACCTTGATCTCTTCAACTTCAATGAGTCCCTTAGCAGGTTCCAGTAGGTTAGGAACTCAGGGCAAAGATAGCCACTCCAAGTTACCCAATGCTGCCAAGGTGGGAAGTAGCTTCCAGAGTCCTAGCAATTCAACCTTTGGGTATCTCCTTTCTAGCAATTACTACTGATCGATTCTCCAGTGGAACTCAGTATGTCGTCCTTTCCCTCCCTGTAGGACTAGGAAGATTGCCAGCACACAAGCTGGACTTGCTTGGCTGCTGAGTCCAGGGAAAGAAAAGAGCCGAGGAGTTATGGACATGGCTTTGAGGGTTTGTTTTTTTTTTTCATATCTAGGGGTTCAATATTTGGAGCAATATTGATTCGATTTATCTAGTGTTGCACTGTTCCATTGGTTGCTAGGCAACACAGTTCTTTCCTCTCTGTATTCTAGGTGGCTCATGGGAGTTTGACTACCAAAGAGATTACTCTGTATATGAAACTAAATGGACCATAGGTGCCATTCATAAGTGGGGGAAATACTATTTTACTGGGCGGTGTTAAAACCACGTTTCTTATCACATCTCGGTAATTGCAATTCAATCTCCAGAACAACAGAGCTGTTCATATTCACATTCTGCTACAAGATACCCACTGAGAACAATTTAACACAAAGTTGCGCTGATACATAAACCCCTATGCTGTGTGCTTACTGTTCTATCCTCATAAAGTTCCAAACTGCACTGGTGCCAGGACAGATTTATTCTTCCCCACACCGATCTCCCCACAAACCCCACATTAATAACCAAAAATAGCAACATGGATTACAAAGGGCAAAGTCTGGTTTGCACTTAAATCCTAGTATGGCAGTGTCTACCCTCATTTCCCTTATCCCATTTTCTCCCCAACTTACCTACACATTGCCTGTCCTTTTTTTGAGGCTCTTTAGTAAGAAAGTCCTTTAAATTGTCGTTAGCTGTTTCTTTAAAATCCCAGGTCAAGAGGCAGCAGGCAATGAGGCATTGTCAGCTTGGGCCATATGGTTCAGTGACTTGGCATTAATGACACTTAATTTGGAACCTGCATGATGGCCTGACCTATTTTAGGATCTCTGCTTTAACCAAAACTCCCTCTCCTCTTTCCAATCAGAGGTCAAGGCAAAAGTGTGCTTGGGGAGGCTGGGGAGGAAGAGGGTGATGAACCTGGAATTTGATGCTCTCGGAGTTACATGTGAAGCTGCACAAGTTGACCATAACATTTTAACTGTCGTCGTACAGGCAATGTTAATCCCTCCTGGAAAGCCAGGAACTTGGGGCCATGTCTCCAAATGGTAAGATTCCAGAAGTACTCTTCTGCCCAGTTTCTTGTGTGTGGCCATAGGAAACACACAAGCCAAAAGCCACATTGGTATTGTTCAGCATTTCCCTCTATGGAAAGACCCTGTTCTGGAGAGAAATGATCTCATTCTTCTGAAGAGAAAAGCAACCTTGAGAAGGGGAGAGGAGGGGAGAGGGGAGGGAGAAGCAGGTGCAGGCAAGTAGCCAACAACACGCATTTAGGGAGAGTCTGAATGTAAAACAGATGCTGTGCAAAAGTATCAGCTACTGCCCTGGGAGCACCATCATCGGCCTTTGGAGACTAGGATGTCTCAATCCAGTCCAATAACATAGTAAGACACTGAAAGCAGCATCCTCATCAGAACTCATGCTAAGGGATGGTCCTCCTCAGTTGCTTGAATTCTCTCAGATGGGTTTGCCTTGTCCCCCATCTCCACATCTTTTTCATGACTGTGACATAGCCAACATTCCTCTGAATAGGTGGTATTCTCATTTCATAAGTAGGAGTGAGATGTTCTCAGCCCCATCCACACCAAGGCTTCTTTCCTGCTGAAGGACAGCAGGAACAGCAAGATCTGAAGTGAGATGATGGTGGCACTATAAGCCCTTTGCCAGTGGCCCCAGTGGACCTTGTTCCATTAAAGTAGGAGCTATAAGAAAGCAAAAAGTCCAAGACCACTGCTTGGAGAATCTAACCAGACATCTGTAGCATTCTTGAAACAAACAGTGACATCAGGTAGGTAGTACAGTACCATGGTAGCTGCTGGTATGGGCAGCTCAGGGAAACTCCAATGGCTACCCAGGAGAATACATAAACCACCTGGGAGGAGAAAAGGAATTCAGAAGGTATGGGGCCTGGCAATTGTGTGAGGTGGAAGCCCAGAGGCATGGCTGTGTTCTCCCAAGGAGTGATGGCCTAAGGAAGCAAGCCCATTACAGATAACAGAGCACAGCCCTATCTGAGGGTCCCACGAACATAAATGGTCAAAGCAAGACTTAAACAGAGAAATACAAATTAAGGAATAAGCTGAAACTTCAGGGCTTGATACCCCACAGAAGTTCTGAAAAACCAACAAGAACTGACAGAAACATCTTTCTGAAAGCTCCAGAAAAACAGTTGGATTACAGTAACAGGGTGAGCACCAAATCAAGAAAAAAGCTATTAAAAGTGATGGGGTTTTTTGGCACACTGGCGTCAGCTCCTCCACCTCCCTCACCTCCTCCAATCCTCACCAGCTCAGTGCAAAGCTGGTCCACACTCCCAGAGCAGATCCCTGGTCCTAGTTCTGGAGGGAGCAAAGTAAACTTCATGTGTATACTGGGGGCATATATGACTGGCACAGTCTGTCAGTTGTGGTCTGAGGGACTCAATGTCCCAGAACTTGCCCTGCATGTAGAAGGCAGATCACCTAACTCTCCTACAGACTGCTGTGGGAGAGCAGTCAAGTAGCTATAGGGGGCAAGGGATTGCTGGCTGTAGGACACACAATGCAGTGCACCAGACCATGAGGAAACTCTTACCTAGGGAAGAGGAGACCTGCATACCTGTGTAAATGGGGGAATTCCTAGGACTAAACATTCCTGCTCAAGACAAGACACATGCACAAGAGGGGCAAGGGAGGCACCTTTATTTTGACCTGCAGCTATTCTCTAAACTCATTGTATAGATAATCTCTGTAGGAGAGCACTGGCACAGGTCAATCTGCAAAGACTGGGAAAGGTTTTCTCTCTCTCTCTCTCTCTCTCTCTCTCTCTCTTTCTCATTTGTTAGATCCTGAAAGTCAAGGAAGAAGCTGTCAGAACACTAGTCATATACAAGCTTTAGGAAAAATTCCTTAGAGTCTAAATTCCAGAAATAACACATTAAAATGTTCAGGTTTCAACAAAAGATTACAAAACATACACAAAAATAGGAATCAATGGTGTAGGCAAAAGGCAAAGGAGAAAATTAAAGCATTAGAAAGCATCAGTGAGGAAGACTAGACCTAGGACATACAAGATAAAGATTTTTTAATGGTCCTAAATATGTTCAAAGAGCTTAAGGAAAACATGGAAAAATAATTAAAGGAAATCAGGAAAACAATAGAGGGACACAAAGAGAATATCAACAGAGAGGTGGAAATTATGAAAAGGAATCAAACAGAGCAGAAGACCACCGTAAAAGAAATAAAAAATTTCCTAGAGCAGTTAAACAGCAGTTTGGAACTGGCAGAAGAAAGAATCAGTGAACTTGAAGATAAAACAATTGAAATCATTTGGTCTGAGGATCAGAAAGAAGGAATAATGAAGAAAAGTGCATGCGGAACCTGTGAGATACTACCAAGCATACCAATATATGCATTGTGGGTGTCCCAGAAGGAGAAGAAAGAGAGAAAGGGGCAGAGAGAATATTTAAAGAAATAATGGCTGAAATCTTGCCAAATTTAACAAAAGACATGAATATACACATCTGAGACACTCAACAAACTCCAAACAGGAAAAACTCAAATAGACCTACACTGTACCATGTTATACTTAAACTGTCAAATGCTAAAGATAGAATTATGGAAGCTGCAAGAGCACGAGGCAATGAGTCATATACAAGGGACCTTCAACAAGATTAAGTGTCAATTTCTCATCAGAAAACATGGAGGCAAGAAGGGAATGGGAAAACATATTTAAAATTCTGAAAACAAAAATTTGCCAATCAAGAATTCTTTATCTGGTAAAACTATCTTTCAAAAAAAGAGGGAGAGATTAAGACATTTCCAGGTAAACAAAGACTGGGGAACTTCATCACCTTTAGACAGGCCCTACAAGAGATGCTAAAGAGAGTTCTATAGGTTGAAAGGAAAGGACACTAGACAAGTGAATGAAGCCCCATGAAGAAATAAAGATCTCTAGTAAAGATAATGACATGGGTAAATAAAAGTGCCAATATTATTGTATTTTTGATTTGTAGCTCCACTTTTCACTTCCTACAAGATCTAAAAGACAAATGAATAAAATGTAATGATAAATGAATGGTTTTGGATTCATAATGTATAAATATGTAATTTGTGACAAGAACTACGTAAAGGTGGGGGGCAGAGAGGGGTACAGGAACATAGTTTATGTATGCTATTATTAAGATGGCATCAAAGCAAATGAGCTTGCTATAGATTTAGGATATTAAATTTAAGCCCCATGATAACCACAAAGAAAATACCAGAGAATATGCAACCTCATAGGCACAGAAAGAAGAGGACAGGTTACCAGGGGTGGGGGACAGAGCCATGGGGAGTTCATACAAAATGAGTATAGGGTTTCTGTTTGGGGTGAAGGGAAAGTTCTAGTAATGGGTGGTGGTGAGGGTAACGCAACACTGTGGATATGATTAATCCCACTGAACTGTATGCTTGGGAGGGGTTGGAATAGGAAGATTTATGTTGCATATAAATAGTTCCACAATTTAAAAAGAAAAAAAACTAAAGAGACAATGACAATTAAATGCAACATGACACTGGATGGAATTTAATGGAGGAGAAATGTTCAGAAGGACACTATTCAGACATAACAAAAAATGGGAATTTAAAGTGTAAGCTTTCTTTCAATGTCAAATTTCTTGAACTTGGTAACTGCACTTAAAGTGATCATGTAAGTGAATGTCTTTGTTCGTCGGAAAGGTATGTGGAAGTATGTGTTCAAGAAGTATGATACATGCAACCTGCTCTCAACTGTTCAGAAAATAGAGATAGGTAGGTGGGGAGGGGGGGGGCGGGGAGAGGGAGACAGAGAGAGAGAGAGAGAGAATTATATGGTAAAGGTGGCAAAATGTTAAAACTGCTTGACCTGAGTATCTGGAGTATTTTGGAGTTCTTTATATGGGGTTTGTATTATTTTTGCAAATGTTCTGTAAGTTTGAAATTATTTCAAAATAAAAAAATTTTGAAAGAAAACAATAAGGAATAAGCGTACATTGTGAGGTCACTACAATTGAACATAAGTTCAGAAAACAAATTGTTTCTGAGAACTGAGGCAGCAGAGAAAGTCTTATAACAGATTCTTTAAATCAACAACTTCTATGAGCTGTGATATTTGACAAAATCAGAAATAGTTCTTTTTCCAGGCACTGCTCTTTGCCTCTCTGAGTCTTCCCTTAGAATTCCACATGGCAGATAGGTGCTGCAATATATTGGGTCCCAAAATATTTTCAGAAAAGCAAGTTCAAAATATCAACCTGTCAGACATTGTCTTAAATTATTAGCCTGCTGGTGGATGCCTTATGGAGGCTGGCTGGAAACATGCCCCCTTTTTCCTCCTTCTCTATGTGTTCCCTTCCTTTACCCAGTGTGTTCTCCTAGGGCTGTGATTCACATATTTATTATTAGAGCAGACAAAGGGGGAAGAAAGCGCTTGGTGTTCTTCTCCCACTCCAGGCAACGCTTTAGCCCCTGGGATCTAGATTAGCAGTGCTACATGTTGAGAGCCTGAAGGGCATATGGAAGATGCAGAAGGAAGAAGAGGGAAAGCAGGACGAAGAGGAAGAAGAAAAGGAGAAGTAGTTCATTGGAAATTATATTTACAGTTCCCAGACCCAGAAGGTCATAAACAGAAAATTCTGTATAGTTCTATCATGCTGAAAGAGCATATCCTTTTCTAATTGGAATCAGGTTTAACTGAGGAATGTTGTGCCTTAAAATTCATTAGAATACATTTATTCCCCTAATGAAACATACCATCAAGCATGAAAAAACTAAAGGATGAATGTCCAGTTAAGAGGAATGATCACCGGGTTGTCAGTTCATAGAAACTTGTGAAAGACAACCCTTCAGCTGGTTCGGTGCCTGACTGAATTCAGCTGGCTGTATTGGAAAGAACCCACACTGCCTAACATCAGCACTTTCCTAACCAGTTTGCTGGGTGCTAGCTTCATTTGTCTGCCTGAGCGCAACAGTGGGGTGGATAACAACTGCAAGCTTAAACTGAGCTAAGGACATTAGCTGAAGAGAGAATTAACAGAGAGTCCAGCAGGGGAGAGAGGGTCAAACAAGGGTGACTGGTCTCTAACTAACTCCAATTTAAGTGTTAAGAAACTAGGGTAGTTCAATCCGGGTGACAGAAGAGAGGTACAGCACAGAGTCAGTGGAACTGCCAGAGGTAAAACCAGGGAACGTTAGGAAATTCCATCCCAAAACATCTCAAGGGAGCATGGTTTTTCCCAGGCACCAGTGCTGAGGGGGCAAGATTGGACAACAGGAAGAGAAGCCAGCGAGGCAATCTGATGTCTTCATGTGGGTATTTGGTGACAAAGGGTTGTCATTCAATAGCAAATCAGCACTTTCCTCCACACAGGATTTCTTTCTATTTTCATAATCCAGAAGTTTTCAGGAAAAACAATCTTGATGTACTGCTCAACTGACCTTTAGTTAATTCCAGGAGAAGGGTGGAGAAGTCCACAGAGAGCTGGCTGCTTATTCTAAACAGCTGGGATAGGGTAGGAACGACATCCATTTCTACCACCTCACAAATTAATACAGCTTGGGGGTGGGGTGCTGATTCCTTTCCATAAGAACCCCAGGAGTTTCCTACCCCCAAAATATCACTTGTCAAAAGAGCACATGGGCCACTAACATACCCTGGCTGAGATGGATGGGTGGTGCCAAGTTCCAAATCTCCTATGGGGTTTCCCTTGACAGGCTGCTCTTATGATTTAGGGCACCTTCAGTGGGCTTGGTTTGATTCATCACTTGGTGATTCATCTTCCCAAGGAGCTATGGTTTCTGTTTTATAACACCCTTTCTGTTCTTCTCTTTTGAAGAGAGAGAGAGAAGTGAGTGATGAAAGCCAAGCTTTGGAACTGAATTCTAGCTTTGTCCTTCTAGAATTAGCCCACAGTAAGAAGGAGAAGCAAACAGGCTATAAGACCAATTTCAGGAAAGACTATGCATATTAACCAAACAATACCCATTTTGTCAAATATGTCACTTTTCCTATTTCATGTGTTGGTATCATAAATATCGTGAGGAGTCATAGCAATATTTGACAAGTGGGTAAATTTTTCTACCTGAACATTATGATTATTTAAGGTAAACACATTTGGGGTTTTTTATAAGGAAAATTATATTTTGACCCTTAAGTATATAGGTTTTTTAACATACTGAATCCTACATTTCTTTCCTAGAAGTTATTACTACCATTTTGAATTGTGTTATATGTTGTCTGTTTGGCAGTCAATAAGTTCCCACACTTATTTTTATAATATTTTTAAAGAATATTTATTATCTTTTTACGATAAAAACAATACAAATGCATTGTAGTAAACATACAGAAATAAAAGTTCAGGTTAATGTAAAGAAAAAGAATTACATATTATACTACTACCCAGAATGAATCATGGTTCATAACTTGTTGAATTTCATGTATTTATATAAAACATACACATTATATGAATAAGGATAATTTAAGGGCACATAGTAATATTTTGTCTTTTACTATAAAGAGCCTTCACCCTTGTCAGCCCTAATCAGCTTGTAATGTTTATGTATCTGGAAGCAGTATATGATAGAAAGAATGTATTGAGGAAACCTAAAATAATATTCACCTTCTGGAATTCAAAAACAGAATTTTTCAGCAGACAATGCATTGAAATCTAGGGCAACTCTTTAAAATTTGTCTAAATCTCTTAATCTCCCTCCCCCACCCCAAACCAACTGCTTTTATATCATCTAGATGATAGATTTCCATTTAAGAGTGGTCCAGATAGAAAGAGGAAATCCCACCCTTTCCCAATGTAGGTGTCCCAGTTTTCCTCTCTCTGGCCTGAAAGGGGTAGATATATAGAGGAATGAAGGTAATACAGAGAAGAAAGGAGACCCTGTCCCCCATTCGTCACCTAGGACTCTGAAAAGTGATTGCTTCCGAGGCTTTTCTGCACCATCTTGGTGTGCCCTCACATCAATATGGGTGCAAGCACCAATCAGGCAAAGACACCCTGAAGGTCAGGAAAAGTCACCAGGTTTTCCAAGGTCCCATCTCTGGCTGGAGGTAGAGCAGGAACTAGAACCCAAGTCTCCCAGTCCCTAATCCAGCTCTCTTCCTACTAACATCATCACATGAGATCATGCTTGCAAAGCCCTCTGAAATCTATAATGTGCAAAGCGGATGCATTATATTAATATTGAATTGGGTTTTCAGATAATTTGAATTCCAAATCTTAAAGAGCTAAAGTTAAACGTGTGTGCAAATTTGTTCTCTAAGCCCTGTCCAAATGCAAATAAAAAATGAATGAACAGTATTGCCTTAGAATTATAGAACTCTTTGGTACATTGATACTGATATTACAAAATGTAATGAAAAGGCATCAGGCGACAGCCCCTGATATCTCCTTTTCACATTTTCCTCTAAAATACCTCCGGTGTCATAAAAATCTAAGACAAATTTCCACAACTGTAAGGCCAATCGACCTGGATAGAGAACAGTAATCTGTGGACTCTATATTCCTTCTTTCACAAAGAGAGAAACCCAGGCATCTTGAAAGCAGGTGGCAAGCCATTTGACCCCTCCCTCGTTGTCTGTCCCCAGGATCTACAGCAAAAGCAACAGTAAGAAAAGAAGACAGCACTAATACCACTGTAGATGATGGTAGACAGTTACTTTCCTGCCTCATCCCCCTGCTCGCCATCTTTTAACATCCCTTCACGCAGGGATTCATAGGACTGACCTGGTCAGAGACATTTCATCTTCTGAATGCATCAAAAGCCCCACAATCCGGCCAGACCTAGAACATTTCAGAGATGGAGAATAGGTGAGGTAGCAACGTGACTGTGTCCTGGGTTGCTGATAAATGGAGTTGAGTGCCCCTGGCTTGGTTTTATTGACAATGTGCTGCACGGTGCCTGACTGGCTCAGGCAAGGTTGGAGTGATCATAGCAGCCCGGTGCACAAGGGGTGGCCTTTTCCTAATCGAGAGTTTTCCCTCCAGTTTATTTTTTAGGATGTGAGCTGCCTTAACTTTGTAACTGGCTTAGCTGGGTTTTGAATTGGGAATTTTAGAATTGTCCAACATTTAAAATCTGGTCTTAGGGAAAATAATTGTTGAGTAAAGTAATTCCCTCAATAACGGGTTACTTTTACATCGTTCAGCATATTAATTCAACAAACTGAGTACATACCACATGCAAGACCAGGTAGAAGTTAATTAGGGATTCTATTTCCTTTTTTTTTTTTTTTTAAGAGTTTATTGAGAAATGAGAGAAAAGAAAGGGAGTACACACCCAGATGTGGATGCAGGCTCCTCCAGACAAAGAGAAGCCTCTATTTCTTAAGAATACTTATAATAGTAGTCAGAAGGCTATCTCTGGGGAAATGGATATGGCTCAAGCGATTGGACTCCCGTCTACCATGTAGGAGGTCCAGGGTTCGATTCCTGGGGCCTCCTGGTGAAAGGCAAGCTGGCCCACGCAGCGAACTGGCCTGAGTAGAGAGCTAGCCCATGCAGAGTGCTGGCCCCTGAAGGAGTGCTGGCCCACATGGAGAGCTGGAGCAGCAAGATGACACAACAAAAAGAGACACAGAGGAGAGACAATAAGAGATGCAGCAGACCAGGGAGCTGAGGTAGCACAAGAGATTGAGTGCCTCTCTCCCATTCCAGAAGGTCCCAGGATCAGTTCCCGGTGCCTCCCAAAGAGAAGACAAGCAGAGAAGAATACACAGAGAGCAGACAGTGAGTGCAAAACGACGACGGGTGGGGGTGGGGGGGTAGAGAGAAATTATCTTAAAAAAAAAACAACTCTACCACGATAAAGCACTTTCACATTATCTAATAATAATATATTCTTATCCTTATAGTACAGCTATGAACCTGGTATTATTAGACCCATTTCAGAGAGGATATAAAGCTCCAATAATTCAGGATCACCAATCTAGTGAATAGAAGAAAATTTGGAGGACTTCTAATCTAGTATCTTGTTAAGATATATTTTCATATAATTTTATGGGGAAGAAATCCTTTAAGAAAACTTTTTCCATAACAGTTGAGACCTTTGCAGCCCTTGGTTCTGAATCAGAAACAAACATATTTCCCCTCTTCTAAATTCTCACAAATTGTTTTATGTCTTTTAAAACATATCACCATTTTCCTTTTATCATAAGATCTGTGTTCAGGATTATCCCCTCTGCTAGGGGATAACAGGAAGACTGGACCTGAAGTCCTCTGAGAGCTCTCCTGACCCTAAAGGTTAAGCTGTATTTTATTTGATGACATGGAATGATTCCACCATTAGAACAAAAGTTGTGGTTTTCTTATGAATGCCTCCCTTTCTTTGGGCTGGGCAAACCCAGTAGAAATGCTTGTCATGTGAACTCATGCTGGATGGATCTGGAATGGCTGGAAGCCAGGGACTGGGCTCTATGGAAGTCAACGCCAAGAAGAGTCGTGTATTTGATAAACATGATGATAAAGGGAGTGGCCAGAGGCAGGGAATGAGTGAGAGATCAGGAGCCAAGGAGGTCAGACAGAGGTTGGAACTGGAGAGAAATGTGGGATGAGTCTAATGGACTGTGGATAAGTCAAGAACCCAGAGGGCTTGTTCATGTTGTGTCCCTGATTCATAGTAAGAGGCCGAGTTGTCTGGCTGAAGGGAGCAAGGCACGATCGAACATCCTGGGCTGTTAGGAGTCTAGTTTTAAGGCTTCATTTTCTAAGGGCATCATTATTACCATCTTCAGTGCAGAATCACCACCTTGCAGGCTGCAAACAAATGGAAGCAACCTAAATGTCCATCGTTTGGGACAAGTTAAGTAAACTATGGTAAACCCATACAATGGGCTACTATCAGCTTTTTAAAAGGTGGTGAAGGGAAGTGGGTGTGACTCAAGCGATTGAGCTCCTGCCTACCACATGGGAGGTCTGGGTTCAGTTCCCGTGCCTCCTAAAGAAGACGAGCAAGACAGCGAGCTGACACAACAAGATGATGCAACAAGAGACACGAGGAAAATATAATGAGAGACGCAACAAAGCAGGGAGTAGAGGTGGCTCAAGCGATTAGGCTCCTCCCTCCCACATGGGAGGTCCCAGGTTCAGTTCCCGGTGCCTCCTAAAAGGAAGATGAGCACACAATGAACAGACACAGCAAATGCAAACAACAGGGAGTGGGAAGAAATTTTTTTTTTATTAAAATCTTATAAAAATTTTAAAAAAATAAAAGGTGGTGGAGAACTAGACATTTTTGTGGGAAGATGTTCATGATATACTGTTGAGTCAGGAAAAAAAAAAGGTTGGAAAACCCCACGAATATATGCCATTCATATAAAATTGTGGGTGTATGTATATGTATTTATGGTGCATGTATGTTTTTGGTATATGTGTGTGTATACGTGTTTGTGTGTGTATAATTTTAATGTCTCTGGGTATAAATGAACATTGAGACCTCAGGCATCTTGAAAGGAAATCTACTGAAATTCAAAATTACTTCAAGTAAGGGGATTTTTACTGATTTTTACTTTTTTTATAGCTGTTTTCTTTGTTATTTTACCACTATCCTTATCCTTAAAATATGCTAAATGCTCAAAATACATAAAATATTCTACTTAAAGATAATACTGTTTTCTGGGCACCAACTAATGGCTAGTGGCACACATTGCCTCTTTGGAACTTCACAACAATTTCAAAAGTATTATATTATCATCTCCATTTTAAAGATGAGGCAACTGAGACTTAGAAATGGTAAGAAAGTGGTCCAAGGTCATAGAGCAAGTAAATGGCAAAGCTGGGACAGCATCTTAGGACTGTCTAATGCCACAGTAGATGCTCTCATTCACTGTACTGTAATGCAGTGAAAAATGCAAGAGACATAGGCTTTATCCGGTAAGTACGGTGACAGCCAGTGAGCATAATTTCCAGTCTTATTTATTCTCCAAAGCCATAGTGAGCAGAGCATTATGGACTTGGATCAGCTCTGACAAGAAGCATTCAGCTCTCACAAACCTATTAAAAATTAAATTACTCAATACTCTTCATAAACCAATATCAGATACTCTAGAGGTTTTAAAACCTAACTGCAAATTATTTGATAATCTTCCCATAAAGAGGCAGTATCTAGGCTCCCTTCCTCTGAATCTGGGCTGACTTTAGTGTCTCACTGGTAACTAAAAGAACACTTCGAAAGTGATGCTGCATGACTTTCAAGGTTAAATCACAAAAAAGGGATGCAGGGAGTGGATGTGGCTCAAGCCATTGAGCTCCCACCTCCCACATGGGAGGTCCCAGGTTTGGTTCCCAGTGCCTCCTGAAAAGACAAAGACAAACAACAAGCAAAACAAATGAAAAAACAAACTCAGGGAAGCCAATGTGTTTCAGTGGTCAAGAGCCGGCTTCCCACATATGAGGTGCTGGGTTCAATCAGTTGTCCCTGGTACCTCAAAAAAAAGGCGGGGGGAGGGGGTTTGAAGTTTCCCCCTTGCTTGCTGGGACACTTACCTTTGGAGTCCTGAGCCACTATATAAGAAGTCCAACTGCCCTAGGCCATGAAGCTCAGGCCAAATGGAGGTACTCTGGTTGACCGCCCCAGCTGAGTTCCCACCCAAGAACCAGCATCAGCCAACATCAGCCACCATACATGTGAGTGAAGAAGTGTCTGTAAGATTCTAGCCACTAGATGAAAATTCACCCCAGCCATTGAGTCTTCCCAGTTGAGGCCCAAGACATCATGGGTCAGAGACAGACCTTCCCTGACTAATTTCTGACCTGCAGAATTTGTGAGCATAATAAAATGGTTGTTTTATGCCACTAAATTTTGGAGGGGTCCATTATACAGCAATAGTAACCAGATGAGATGTTGCTCAACTCCCAACTCTGTTTCACTTCTTCAATAGCTAGCCATTTTACTGAATTCTTACTAGCTGAATTTGAGCTTAGGAGGTTATTTGGACAGGAGTTATTGGTTCTAATCTCTTTTTCCATAAAGTTAGGACAAGCTGCAGGCTCCTTGAGGGCAGGACTGAGTTTGTCCTTTGGACAGTTACAGCTCAACACCCAGCCACAGTGCCCGGCACATACAAAAAGGCTGTTTCAGTTACCTGTCAATTTACACAAGCCACCTCAAACTTCAGTAGCTTAACACTGAGGTCAGCAAACTATAGTCCCCAGACCAATTCAGCCTGCCTTCTTTTTATAAATAAAGTTTTATTGGAATACAGCCACAATACTTACATAGTGACTATAGCTGCTTTTGTTCTACAAAGGCAGAGTTGAGTAGTTGGGATTGAGTACACATTGTCCTCCTGCAAACCCTAAAAGATTTACTCTCTGGTCCTTTACAGAAAAAGCTTGCCAACCCCTGGCTTAACACAACAGTGATTTATTGTTTCTCCCAATTCTGTGGTTGGCTGCATTCAGTTGAGCAGAGATTTTATTTTCCCTCTACATGGTCACTCCTGAGACTGGGTTCATCTGGGAGCTTGACTAATGTTAGAAACATCCAAGTCGGCCTCACTCACATGTCTAGGGCATCTCGACTCTCCTCCATGTGGTGTCTGTTTCTCTCTGTCACTTTTTATGATTCATTAGTCTATCCCAAGTTTCTTTACTTGGTGGCTGGCTTCCAAGATGGCGAAAGCAGCAGCTGGCAAGTCTCTTTAGGTCTAGGCCCTGAGCTGACACAACATCACTTCCATTGCATTCTATTGGTCAAAGCAATCACAAACCAGCCAAGATTGAAGAAGAACGTATTGTCCACTCCTGATTGGTAGGAGCAGCATGGACTTATGAAGAGGAGAGAAATTGTTGGCAGCAATCTTTGGAGAGTATCTACCACATTAAGTATTTGCTTAATAATTGTGAGAGAGTTCACAAATGCATAAAAGAGAAAGAAAGGTAAGTGGAGGGCAATGTCCTGAAGGATACATCCTACCTTATCTACATTGGGAGGCAAGGTCTCCATGAGCTGTCAGCACTAAGAGAGGGCCAGTGGAGCTGAAAAGTGGCACAGGATCTAGTTGAGTACCAAAAGAGAGTAAGAGAAATTAGAAACATAGTTGATGAAACCAATTGAGGATGGCTTTAGAGATGAGATGGAGTAGAGGTCAGATACTGGGGCAACACAGCAGAAGAAGCCAAATTTCCTCAAGGCAAATATAAGAATCAGGCTTCATGGGTCAATGCCAGGCAAAAGCTAATAGGGACTGATGGGGAGTCGTAGCATTGAATGTCTGTGAGTATCTGTGACATCTGGATGAATGTACTGGACATGGTATTGTATTACATTGCATTTCCTGTGTGTCGACCAGATGACTGACCTCAGTGGATATGACTCCTCAGGCTTATGAGTTCTGTCACCAGAGTATCTGACAAAAAGAATCTGAACTTCTTAGTTAATAGGCTTGTAAGTACTTATTATAACTCAAAAAGGGAACATGGCAGTCTTACTTAAAATATAACCAGAAGAACCAACAAAATGCTGGATGTTGCTAGGAACAACAAAAGAAAGCATTGCATTCCAATGGTCTATGTTTGTTGCAACTAACAGAGTCAGCAACTAAGCAGGAAAGTGAATTGTTTGAAGAAAATGTTTCCCATTTATAATTTCACTTAATCCTATGCAAGTAACATTTCCTCATTTTACAGAAGAGGAAACTGAGGTGTGAAGAGATCGAAGAACTTGCTCATATTCATGTAGTTAGCATGTTGAAGAGGCGGGATTTGGACCCAATTTTGCCTGAGTCTAAAAGGGATGTCATGTTGCTTCCCTGTGGCATGCAGAAATTTCCTCATGAAGAAATAGTAAACATATGAGGCTTCATCTGCCTAGAAAAGTGTGTCTCAAAATATGTCCTGTGAAATATGAGTACCTTGCATTGATCCTCAAAAAAAATGATCCCAAGGTAAATAAGTGTGAGAACTAGTGCAGGAAAGGGCATCCTTTTAAAGGCACACAAGTATTCACAGATTTAAACAGAAATCTGTCTGAAATCCAAATCCCTTTTTTCACACACTAATACCCTGCAGAACAAGGGTTCTAAGGAAGACGATGCAGTGCGAGCATTAAATTTATAATCTTATTAAATATGTAACTAGAGAAAACACATTTTTGGCAACACTAGAATTTGGAGGTACCTCTGAAGGTTGAAGTAGTTTTAAAACAAATGAAAAGAGGCCTTATTCTTCACATCCTAAAGTAAGCTTATAAACTTTGCCACTACACTCAATGCAAATGCAGAAAGTCAGAACTGTGTGTTATTAAAGAATAGACATCTCTGACCTCCCAAATATGGCCCTTGCTGTCAGAATTGGAGACACAACGTAATGGTGGATTCAATGCACAACAGGTCTGGCATTTTGTAGAGACTCAGCAGTTTTGACCCAGCTGACTTGGCCTATTACAGCTGGTCATGGGTTAATTCTTTGTGTTTCTAATCTGCAAAGGATACCTGGAAAAGTCAGCCTATTTCCATCTCGCCATGTTTATATCATCCGAGCAGTTCACATTTTATATTGCATCCAACAAAGGGAAAGAGGGCCTTCTTAACATAGAAGCTGAGCATATACCCTTCCCTCTTTTCCTTAACACTCCTAGATAGGTTCACACTAGGGTGGAGTGCTCCCCTCCCCACTTCTGGTGCTCGCTGCCCAGGCTCTGAACTGCTCCTCTCACAGAGGGAGGAGGCAAAGCAGCCGGCTAAGTCCTCCAGGCAGTTGCAGCTGCAGCTGGTTAATTACTTGTCACCCAATCCTTCCTTCCCTCCAGCCCAGGAGTAAAGATCCCACATGTCTAATTTACCACCAGCCCTTGTGGTCCTTCTCAGCCTGCAAAGACGAACAGCAGGTTTCAGGCTCAACAAAAGAACCAGTTTAAACTACAACAAAGAATTGCTTCAAACCTAATGAAAATCAAGTATTGAAAGAAATAAGGAGCCCTGTCTCTCAATTCTACATCCTTTTGTGGGGGAGAGGGGGTGAGGGGAGCCGTCATAAGACTTGGCTTGCCCTCCAGCAAGTGCTCATGGTCTCCTGCCTCCGTGATAAGAGCTGGTCATCACAGCCTCTTAGACCCCATGTGATTTGTAATAACACTGCTAAGCTTCCCAACTGCGGCTGGGTTGTATTTCCTCATAGCTTCCTCCTCTTCAGATAAGACTGGAAGTGGAGAATATTTCTGAAGTAGTGGAGAGGAAAGGAAAATGATAATCAAAGCAAAAAGGAAGTGCCGTTTTACCTCTATGGAATAGGAAGGAAGAAAGGGAGAAAGAATAGGGAGGGAGGGATGGATTAAAATTCAATTTTTCAGTGAAATTGTGGTGAAACAGGCATGCTCAAGCATTTGCTAATAGCATTTTACAACTACTCTGGAAAACATTACATTGTGTATGAAGAGTAATACAAATAAATATACATTCCAACCCAGTAACTCCATTCAAGGGACTTATTCTAAGGAAACAATTGAAGAGAAACACAAAGCTACATGCATTAGAGCAAATATTTCAGAATTATCTCTAACATTTGGAAATTGCAAACAACCTAAATATCTAGTAAGAGGAATGGCTAAGTTATGAGAAATCAGCTTGATGAAATCGTTTAGAGCCATTAAAAATAATTATGAAGACCACAGCACATTATGGAAATTTTCTAGTATAGCATTAATTAAGAAAAGCAGAATATAAATGTATGGGTATACTCTGATTATACGCATGGAAAATATATGCATAGAGACCAAGTGCAAAAAAATTTAAAACCGAAATTTTTTGTCATAGTAGAGTGGTAAGATTATCAATGACTTTTTCCTTTTTAAAATGTTTTGTTTAGATTTTAAATTAAACACTATTATCAGAATGGCTTAGCCAGGAAGCACCACCAAAGTTTATTAAAATTTTCCATCATAATCCCCAATTTTCAGTTTTATAACTTAGACCTTTCAATACATACGGGTCATACAGAGAGAAAGAGAATCAAGCAAATATGTGCCTTAAAAGAGTGACTGATATTTCAAACACCCTGTGTCCTTGACTGAGCTTGGCAATACGAGAAAGCACAAAAGTGTCACATGGGCCCTGTAATGGTTAGGTTAATGTGTCAACTCGGCCAGGTAATTGGGCCCAGTTGTTTGGTCAAGAAAACACTGGGCTAATTGTAACACAAGGACATTTATGGACTTTAGTCACCAGGGAGTTTACTACATAGATGGCTGATTACATCTACATCAATCAGGGAGATTGCCATCAGCAATGAGTGACGCTTTATCCAATCAGTTGGATACCTTAAAAGGGGAAGTGATTTCAGCATTCAGAGAGAATTTCCCAGCTTGTCTTTGGACAGCCACCATTTCCCAGAAACTCATCAAGGACCTTCACTGGACTTTCATCGGAGCCCCTGGTTTGCAGCCTGCCTGCAGAACCTGGACATGTGCATCCCCACAGTCACGTGAGAGTCTCTCATAAAATCTCATATTATTGACAGATATCTCCTGTTGATTCTGTTTCCCTAGAGAACCCTGACTAATACAGGCCCCCTGCCCTCAAGTTCTCAACCTCATAGCAGGGAAGGGGGACCCAGAATGCAAGAGCATTAGCCATCTCTGTATCCCCAATGTCCAGCATAATGCTTGGCATATTGTAGAGGTTGGATAAGTATATGTGGAGGGAAGAAAAATAGGGAGAGAGGGAGAATGAAAGGGAGGGGGGAAGGAGAGGAGTAGGAAGAAGGGAACCTGTCACACAGGTTTATTGAATTGAATAAGTACCTACACAAATGTACCTTCAAGCCACCCACTCTTTCTGAATAGTTTCAGGTTTGCATTCCCATCTTCTGCTTAAAGAATGTCCTCATTAAAGTCCTAACTTACTGCAGCCCTACTCAGCTCCTCCAGGCCACTTGATGTGACTAGATAAGTTGTTTTTCCCCCAAGGCAAGGCAGGGTAACACAGAACATGTAATTGCTGCTGCTGCTCCACAAGGAGTAAAAGGGGCATGTTCTGGTGGAGTAATCAGGCTTTTAGGTAGTATATACTTAAGTAGAAAGGGTACAGGAGTAAATGAAATCATTACAATGAAAACACTTGCAATTGAGCTTTGCTTATAGAAAATGCTTACTAACTACTCGTTGAACTTTCAGTCATGTGAAAATCAAGAAGGCAAACTTCTAGTCCCAGCTAGGCTGAGGTGTGTGACATTAAGAAGACCACTCGACCACTCCCTGCCTCGGATTTGTCCATCCAGGAATAGAGATGAGATGACTTTCAGCATCCCTTTTGGACACCGTATTGTTAAGAATACAGTCTCTGGGATCTCTGGCTCCAGCCCTGACTTCTCCCAGAAACTATGCTGGACATTGGGGATACAGAGATGGCTAATGCTCTTACATCCTGGGTCCCCCTTCCCTGCTATGAGGTTGTGAACTTGAGGGCAGGGGGCCTGTATTAGTCAGGGTTCTCTAGGGAAACCTGGTGGTAAAATAGGCATCTCAAAATTAGTATGCTCAAAATAAAAGTCTTGACTCTCCACCACCAGCCTGCTCCTCCCTGCTCTCCCCATTTCAGTGAATGGTACCACCATCCACCCGGTTGCTCATATCAAAAATCTAGCAGTCCTGGGGAGCGGATGTGGCTCAAGTAGTTAAGTACCCACCTCCCACATGGGAGGTCCTGGGTTTGG
>JAQZBX010016459.1:0-36454 GCA_029593785.1 Cabassous unicinctus | reverse complement strand
GGTGGTCTATGATGTGAAATGCGGTCTATGCTTGGTGGCAAGGCCCCAGGATGTGCATAACCATTGTGGGTGATGTGCCACACTGACGAAGGATGTTGGTGTGGGATGTTGTGGGAGGTGTGGGAGGTGGGGAACATGGGAATCCCTGTAATTTCTGAGTAATAATTAGGTAATCTAAGCTCTTTAAAAAAAAATATATATATATATATATATATAAAATAACATTTACGTAAGAAAATGCACATATATGCATATGTATTTATATATCATTTTACAAATATTGGTATATATTGTGAAAAATTTGATTTTTACCCAGAATAAATAAATAAATAAATAAATAAAGACTAGTAGTTATTGAAAAAGCAACAACAACAACAAATATTGGTATGTACTGTGAAAATTTTTGATTTTTACCAACAATAAAAAAAAAATTTAAAAAAAGCAGAATACAAAGAAAACAAATTTATTGCATAATTTTAAGGATCATTAACATTTGATTTGTAAAATTAAATTCTATTTAGCACACCGTATATTTTTTAAGAAAATAAACATGCTCTAAACCTATGCTATTAAAAAGAGATTGCTACATTTCCCCTCTAGTCTTCCATATACTTATTGTAAGAGGCAGTATCTAAATCTCAAATAGGTAAGCCATACATTTATTCTCACAGCTGACCTCAAAGGTTTACTCTGCATTAGCACACTTTTGTAACTCAAAGATATCTCAGGTTGAACTTTCTCACCACTGAAGGAGCCATTAAAGATCTAAATCATTGGAGAAAATATTATTTTGTAGTGAAATAGAATCTAGAGAATTGAAATTTTATTCAGTTGAATTGAAGGTATGTTGAATGAAATAATGTAGAATCCCTGTAGCAATTATCCTAAAGTTTTCTATTTTTCATCTGAAGAAATGACACACTATCTAGTGAAAATGCTTCCATTACTAAGCTCAGTTTTACAGCTTAAAAGAAGTTTAAAAACTTTTTAAATGCTGAAATAATACTTTGGTAAAACAGGAGAAAATGGATTCATATTTATATTTATAAATTATTTTGATTTTTCAAGATTTTCCTAAAAATTATTTTACAGTAAACATGTAGATATAGTTACATCTCTGAAAACTGGTGTATAAAAAGGGTGTACATGTTTGAATTACATGAATTAGGCCCTATTTCATTAATAAATGTCACGGATACAAAAAATAACAATATTTGAGTTTTGTTGCAGATGATAAGATAGATTGGGTAGTACTTATTTATTATGCATAAATAATTTCCTGGATTCCCTAAGAGCTGCCTTCATTGCTCAAAATTACTAAATTATAGTTTATCATTTATTTTAAAAGAAGTCTAACTTTAGGAATGGCCTTATATTGTCAAACAATGGTTTATGTATTACGTGTGTATAAATTCTGGTACAGTATCTAAAAATATAGTTTTTATTTTCAGGATTGACATATCTGTTACTTATGAAATGTGTTTAAAGGTGCATCTCAAATGTCCATATTAATTGGAAGAGGGAGGTGGTATGTATAGATGAATACCTTTAACAATCTCATTACATTTAATCTTTTGTCTGACAAACTTCTAGCCTAAATATTACAGAATGATTTACCATATTATATTCTTTGTGCCTTCATATTAAGGGCACAGGGAGAAAAAGAAATTAACTTTATCCACCACAACCACCATCCTTATAAGCAAATGCATAAAAGAGCCCAGAATCCATAAAGGCATGGCTCAGAGAAGTACAAGGATAGGAATAGGAGAAGACCTGGAGATCATTGCTTTGACTTCGTGTTTGAAGCCCTCAGGCTGCCCTGGTCTTCATTACACATAGGCTTCTCTTCATATGAATGAGAAAACATCATTCCTCTCGTTTGCATCCTAGATGACATTTAGGTCTTACGCTTTTAGAAACAAAAGGGAGAACTGAATCAGACTATTAGAAATGTCCATAAGTGCAGATTGGTAAGAATTTCTTTTTCTCTTCCAGTTGGTACCTTGACTGAAGTAAAGTCAGGGCTGGTAAAGGGCTTTTTCCCCATGTTCAATGCAGGTGGGAAAGCAATAGATGTTACTAATGATGACTGACTTAATTCTCTCTGATTTAATTATGAGATACCCAAAAAAATCTCTTTTTATACACAAAGAAGATATTGGTGCCTAGATCCCCACTTAATTTAATGTCTTTTCCCTGGAGTATTTTCAGTATGCCCTCTTGAGCTGGTTGGAAATGAGAGAAAAATAACTTGGCTGAGAGTCATTCCCCTGCTGTTCTGCTAAAAAAAATGCTTTGCTAATGCTTTGCTATATATATATATATATATATATATTGATATGATAACTTAATTGACTCAAGCATAAGAAAGCAATACACAGACATATATTTATTTATTTTATTAAACTTCTGTTAATAATGAAATAAGCAAAGAATTGTCTACAAGCATGGGTCCAACTGCTGCAAAATAATCCTTCACGATATACATACATATAGATATAGGCTCACCAAACCGGGGGACACACCAACTTACCTGGCCCACCTCTGGCCAGAGTCCCAATTGGATGCAATTGGATGCAATATATATATATATAAGCGAAGGATTGTTTATAAACAGGGGTCCAACTGCTATATCCCAATCCCTCACTATATGCATACATACATTCATAAGATCACCACACCAGGGGACACATCAACTTACCTGGCCCACCTCTGGCCAAAGTCCCAATTGGATGTAATATAAATAGATATATGCATATCTAGTTTAATAAGTCTATACTGACAATTAGAATGAGAAACAAGAATAACATAATCAATCAAAAGATTAAATCAATATTGAACAGAGTCACAAAATGACAGAAAAATAGAGCAGTCTTATGTACAAACTCACCAACATCTAGCTCTTGGCTGGGAAGTCCTGAATCAGCAGCCGATACCAGGGTCTTGATTGAGAACAACACCTGTGCAGAGCACCCTCTCCCAGATTTCAACCGGCCTGACCAGGGACTATCCCTTTTATTGAGCTCATAATCAATGAACTCAATACTATAGATGCCAACTTGAGAGTACTGCGTCAATTCCTGAGGAAGTAGCCAGCCTCCTCAGGAAGGAACACAACACTCCCCAGGCAGCACATTTCAAGGTTCATGCATAGTCCCTGAGAAGATGGCCAGCCTTCCCAGAGAGGAACACAATACTGCCTGGAATGCACCCTATCTGTTCTTATTTGTTACAAAACATCCCCAATGTGCCCACTGTTCTAGTTCTCATCACTCCTCCTGAAATATGGAAAGTGTTGACTAGCAAGGCATTAGTTTGCTGGTTAACAAAGTTTCCTGCATGATGTTTCACTTTTAGGTTTGAACAATACTCACTAAATTTTTTCCCAATACACCTGCTACATGTAATTCACCTATGCATGTAATATTGAAGATTTCAGCCAATAGGTTATGGCAACTCATGCCACACTGGCAATGGGAGCAGCCTCGTTTTTTTAAAAAGCAGTTTTAACAAGACATATTCACATACCGTATTGTCCATCCAAAGTGTGTAATCAGTGGCTCTTAGTATAATCACAGAGTTGTGCCTTCATCACCACAATCAATTTTAGAACATTTTCCTTACTCCAAAAAGAGAAATCCCATACCCCTTAACAGTCACCTCTCAATTTCTCTGTCCATTCCCAGTCCTACATAACCATTCATCTATTTCTGTCTCTCGATTTATTTAAATTTGTATAAATGACATCATACAATAAATAGTACTAATACTTTGTGTCTAGTTTCTATCACTTAGCATAATATTTTTAAAATTATTATTATTATTTTAATTAGAAACATTTTGAGCATACAAATCAATAATGTATAACATACAGGACTCCCATGCATCACCCCACCACCAGTACCTTACATTTTTGTGGCACATTTGTTACAAATGATGAAAGAGCATTATCAAAATATTACTGCTACCTATAATCTGTAGTTTACATTTGGTATGTCTTTTCATCAACCACCCTATTATTAATGCCATGTATTAGTATTGTATATTTGTTATAGTTCATGAGAGAATAAACTCATGTTTATACTGTTAACCATAGTCCATCATCCACTGCAGGGTTCTCTGTGTTATACAGTCCCATGCCTTGTACAGTTCATTCAAAGTATATACTCAGTAGCTCTCAATTTCATTATGGATTTGTGTTGTCATTTCTAGAAAGCTTTCATCACTCCAATAGGAAAAATCCCATACCCTCCTATACCCCCCTATTGTGGACCCTTAGCATTGATATAATAACATTTTTGTCATTGATGCAAGAATATTACAATATTACCATTAACTATCGTCCATAAGTTACATTAGTTGTATTTTTCCCATACATCAGCACATTCTTAACTCCTTGTAATAGTGATGTATATTTGTTTAGTTCATAGAAGAACATTCTTGTATTTGTACTATTGAAAGAGGCTGTATAGGATAATGAACTTGGTGGTGGATGAGGATTGTGCTTAATAGTAAAAATAGTGCAGGCTTGGTTTTGAAATAAAAGTTATCTAACTAAAATTTTGGGATTCTTTTCTTTTCTTCCTTTCTTTTTCTATTGTACTTTTTTTGACTTACAAATACACAGACAGAATAAGGAGCTTCAGCAGCTGCAATCTTTTAATGGTGCAAAACCAACCCTAAGTCATCCCATCTAAATTACTCTGGAATACAATTTTATTAGGATTTTCAAGTAATGCAAAACTGACAAGAACTTAGTGGTAGAATGCATTGTTTTTCCTAATTATTTACTACCACATATGGAAAGAGTAAATGCATTATTCTCCACTGCCATGTGACTTGTACCACCACTCCCTGAGAAACAATTTAACTCATGCCCAATACCCCATTTCCAGCACAGCATGGTTATGTGAGCAGCTCTTACCAATGAAATATGAGTGGAAGTGATGTGTGCTGACTGGAAGCTTTAAGAGCATTGCATGGTTCTGATATTGCTTTTGTTCCTCTGCCATGAAAACAAGATAGGAGCTATTCTTTCAACTTAGGTCATGGAGTTAAGATAATATGAAGCAAAGCCATGGATGAGCTGTGACAACAGTTAACATGAGTGAGAAATAAGCCTTTGTTATTTTAAGTTACTAAGATCTAGGGTTATTTATTACTAAAAATAATTTAGAAAAGCTGAGTAATATAAAGTAAAAGATAACCATTGTGCTAATATGAACAATTCCAAATCTAAGATAAGCTTTTCTCCCCTTCATTTCTCCTCTCCTTTCTTTCTTCGTTCATGCTTCTGTGTGCATTTGTTTGTACACACTCACATATAAATCAGTTCAATCTATAGTAAAATCAAATATGTTTTTAATAATTTTAGAACTGACCATTTAAAAACATTGTGCACTCTTAAGCTGAAACAGAAACTTGAAAAAACCACTGCATATTTAACTTCGAAAAGTAAAGGAAACCAAATGAAAAAATGTAGATGGAGTCAATTACTATTGAAATTGCTTTTGCAAGCAAAAGAAAGGTTTTAATTTCCTTGGTTTGCTGAGTGTTCAATTTTATTTCATTGACTCTTTCTCTCCCTCTCCCCCTCTCATGCTGTTAGTAAAATTAGAGAAACTTTATGTAACCATTATATTTCATTCTCGTCGCCATTATTATACACATGGTAGTAAGAATAGTAATGAAACTAATCAAAATAGAATACTTTTGGTCTATATCTGTGCCATACATGAGAAGGAAATCAATAATTATTCCCCAAAATGATTATGTAGCATCTATTCCATTATATATGATATCACCAGTGATAATGTTACCCAACAAATAATATTTGACCCAATTAAGGAGGGGCTAAACTTCCTGCTTTTCTGGTTCCATAGTCTCTTCTCAATTTTTTCTGTTGCTTAGGAAGAGCCTACTTTCCTTGGGCTTAACGAAAACACAGGACTGATTGTCATCTTACTTACTGATATGGTTGACTTAATCTAGACTAGTTCCACTTTTGAAGTCTCATAGATGCAGAAGTGCTTAAATCCCAACCTATTATACTTCCTCAAAAAATAGAGGAAATATTTCCTATTTGGGGTAATAAATAATTTTATAGCTCTTTCCTGTTATTAATTTGTATACTCTATTTTAATAAGTGTTTTCAAACTTGTTTATATTCAATGAAGCATACCATTTTAGAAATTTAAGTAATAAATAATAAATCTCTAATCGTATATCTTCTCTAGTGAAGCAAAGTGAAAAAAAATTGCTTATAATGCGTTTGTGCAACTTTTTTCTATGCTGCCTTATTAAGTTTCTCCTAGCATTAAAAAATGTGTAGAAGTAAATGTTTGAAATGAATTTGTTACAAATATCACATTACCCAAAACAAAATTGAAGTTTCAGTTTTTTGTTTTTGTTATTGCTATGGATCTTACTAAGAAAGAATAAAGCATTTTTTCTCTCTATACCCACCACACTCCCTGAAAGTCAAAAATCCTCATTACCTTTTTAAATGTCTGAATTCCCTCAAGTAAGCAAGATATTCAAGAGGGAAATGAACTTTTTTTTTCAGGCTGAATTATCCCAGAGATATAGGCAATGCAAGTGAGTGTTTCCAGTGAGAACAGATGTAGCCAGTCCAGGATCTGAAGTTACCTGAGATTTACAAAAGGGGCTTTGAATTTCCAGCTTGCCACTGAAACCTGTGTCCAGATGGCATACATCATCCAATTTTGGGGGTGGGGTTGGGTATTGCTGTGTGTGCTGTGAGAAGAAGTCAGTGAAGAGAACTGGGATGACATGAATCTCTGAGTTTTCCCAAACTCAAAGAGAACCAGTGTCTGAGATGTGGAGAACGTCACTGCTCAACTGCAGTCAAGTGAAGCTTAAAAGTACAATGGGAAAGTGGAAATCATGATGAACTATTTTTCAAGCATCACAAACTCAGAATTATTTTCATATTTATTTGAGGTGGGAAAAGAGTCCCAATATTGACTGAATTGAATTTACTATCAGCAAGTTTTATAGAAACCTGGAAGATTTTTTTAAAATCAGTTTCATGTATTTGGCACTTATTGCTTTAATTTTTTTATTAGACAAGTTGTGGGTTTACAGAACAATGCTGCATAAAATACAGGATTCCCATATACTGCTCTATTATTAATACCTTGTCTTGGTATGGAACATTTGTTACAATTGATAAAAGCATATTTTTATAATTGTACTATTAACTATAGTCTGTGGTTTAACTTAAGGTTCACTGTTTGTGTAGTTCCACTGATATTTTAAAATTATTTTGTTACCCTATAAACAACCTACAATAAATGATTATGAAATTTATTAAACTTAAATATAATGAACTAAATTTAACACCAGTTATATATGGGGGAAATTTGGGGATTATTAAAAATGACTTTGTGCAAGCTATCTTTAAATGGCAGACTAATTACAATACTTAGAATTGAATGCAGTTAATTTTAAAACGATGGCTATTACCAGGCTGGAGAATTAATGGATAGTGGGAACTCTCATAATGCTATGCTAATTTGTAGAAAATCAGTGGAATGAGATAAGATTTACTTTGAAAGGAGCTAACAGAGTATTTAAAAAAAAAAAACTGCAAGCAGATATGTAGTGATTGGAAGAATTTTCAGTAAGGGAAGTTCAGGGCAGCTTTTTAAATACCAGCAAGAGGGCTAGTTGAAAGGTTTCTGCATTGACTCAGAGACTGGAGATTTTGGAGCTTGGTTTTGGACAGAGGAGCCATAGACACAGGGGTTGTGGATCAGACCTGGCATGAGCAGGCACAGGCAGCGGCTATTATGAGTAAACCCTCCACTGGGAACTTAGCCTGGTATAAATGGAACCACTCCCTCCAACTCGTTAGAGAAGGAAGGAGAGGGAAAGGGCTGTTCACTGCAGGAGATGGAATTATTCATGAAAGAGATGATTTTAGTGAACTGACTTCACTCTAGGCTAGCTGGGAATCAATATGGAATCAATATGGAATCAAATGGAATCAATATGCCAACTAAAGGCTCGATTTTGCTTTGTAGTCTTGCATTAAGCCAGGAGTGGGCCTCTTGAGCTCTCACTACTCTGGTGTCTGGGCAACACCTTTTTTCAACATTTTAGGGTGGCCTGGGCTATAATACACCCTTGAAAATACCAAAGAAGAGCCTGAACCTGAGGTAAGACTATAGAGTACACTGCCCAGCTACAGAGAAGGGGAGTATTTCAGAGATAGTGGTCTGAGATTGCAAGTGCCCATAAGGGGCATTTGGTTTGTTTTGCTTGTAGGGAAGTGAGACATTTCATGCAGACTGTGCTAAAGCCTAAAGAGCAGTAGTAAAACCTTCTAGGGCTGACCCTGTGATTAATGAAGAGGAGTTTGAGTCAATCCTGGTGATGGTAGCACAACATTGTGAACGTAACTGCACTGAATTATACATCTGAATGTGGTTAAAAGGGGAAACTTCAGGTTGCAAATATGTTGCTAGAATAAAAAAAATTTAAAAACCAAATAAACTGCAATGTAAAATACAAGCAGTGAACTCTATTGTAAACAATGGACTATAGTTCATAGTACAATTATAAAAACATTCTTTCATGAATTGTAGTAAATACATCACACTAATGCAAGGTGTTACTAACAGGATGGTATATGGGAAGTCTGTATTTTATGCATGATTTTTCTGAAAACTTACAACTTCTCCAATTAAAAAAAAATCTGAGCAGAGAAAAAAAAACAACACTAACCTACAAGATGGTCAAAATGCTTTACAAATAAAAAAATAAAAATAATAGAGTTATTTCTGATTCAGTCTGAAGTCTAAGGGCCCTCCAAATAGATGGTAGTTATCAGAATTCTAAGCTATCACGGATGTGGCCAAAAAAGCAATAGTGGTGACTCATGGAGTACAGACTGGGTATTTGTCCTGGTTTCTCATCATCACAGAAGCCTAGAATTTTTGTGTGATCCCATGGAGCTATCATGGTGCAGAGACTGACAAAATGACTGACACTGAAATTCTCACCAGCCGAGTAGGTGGAGTCACAATAAAATTCAGTTTAAAACAATAAGAAAAGATGAATTTTGAATGCCCTAGTGTTACGGTGTGAAATATATACATATATATATATGAGTACATGAAACATTGTAAGTTAATAAGGAATTTATTTTTCAAATGCATTTCATTTCATTACAAATATATTCATATGCATTAGGGTCAGTGTAGAGTTTAGGTGCATGGGCTCTGGAATAACAGAACCAGGGCTTGAATCTCAGCTCTACCACGTAATAACTAAATGACCATGGGCAAATTGCTAACCTCTCTGAATTTCAGTTTCTCATCCTTAACAGGGGGATAATAGCATCACCAGTTTGACTGGGATGAATGCATATGAATATATTTGCAATGAGACTAAACACACTTGAAAAATAAATTTCTTGGCAACTTCTCTGGAACATAGTAAGCATTTAATAAATATTAGGCCTTCTAAAAATTTATTTTATGAAAAAATGAGCTGTTATTTATCTCTTGTCAATAGCATGCATTTGACTTTGTTATTTTTTATTTTTGTAAGTATTTTTTAATTTACTTTTTTTTTGTTTTTTAGGTACCAGAGCCAGGGATTGAACCTTGTATGTGGGAAGCCAGGGCTCAACCACTGAGCCACATTCAGTGGTTTTTCATTTGTTTTGCTTGTTGTTTGTTTTTGTTTTTTTCAGGAAGCACCGAGAACTGAACCTGGGACCTCCCATGTGGGAGGCAGGCACTCAACTGCTTGAGCCACATCCGTTCCCATAATTGGCTTTTATACATGTGATTTTCTCTGCAAAATGTAATTTGCTCCTGCCACTTCATGAACTAGTTTTTATCCTGTGCATTATTACTGTAGATTTGTTTCCCTCCTGAATTCTATGTCCCAAACTTGACCCAGGGCTTATCTAGTACTTCTTCCTCTTCTGCTCTCAGTTTTGTGTTTCCTCAGGGACATTAACATTTTTGGACATAGTCTTATTTCTAGCCTCATGATTGTCTGAGACTCTGAATCAAGTTTCATTCTATTCTTCCTTTACCACAGCATATCCTATACCAGCTCTTCACACAAAATCTGACTGCTTCTTAATGTGTACATTCTGCCAACAAATGCTATTTGACAGTCTTCTCTGTTCTAGCCACTAGGGACTGTCACACAAAGAAGAATCCCTGGTTTCCACTGACTCAGCTCTAACTCTTTCATTTTTGTGGTGTGGTTACAGAAGCCAATAAAGTTCCCTTTTTGCCTAAATTGAATTGTGTTTCTTTCCTTTGTGATTCTAAATATTCTGACTAATATGGGCCAACTTCATCATGTACTAAATCCCCCAATGTACCACCTATTTTGCTACATTAATCTATCTGAACCACACTTGACCTGTATTGTTTCAATTACTATAGCTTTATAGTATATTTTAATATGTGGCTGGAAAAGTCTTTCCTCATGATGCTTTCAAAGTATAAATTAATTATTTTTTCATTATTTTATAACCTCGACTTTTTCCCAAGTAAACCTTACATTTATTTTAAGTTTTAAAAAACTATCAAAAACTAAAAACAGTGAAACCGTGTTCTCATAGGATTGTATTAAAATTATGTATTGATTTTTTAAGGAATGAATCTTTACAATTTTGAATTTGACAATGTAAGATAAAGGTATTTCTTTTCATTTATTTTCAGTTATTTATAATACTTTAGGGAATTTCATTATTTTCTTTATTCAGTTGTATTGGTTTTGAGATTAATTTACTTCCAAGTATTAATATTATTATTTTCTGATAGTGTGCATAAAATCTTTCATTTTATCTTTTTTTCTAAACTTTTGTTTATTGAAGTATATCACTCATACATGAACATACATAAACAGTAAGTGTATAGTAATAGCTGTGAACTTATAAAACAAACATACATAACATCATACAAGGCTCTCATACCTCACCCTACCACCAATACCTTGCATTGTTGTTAAACATTTTTAACTAATGATTAAAGAGCATCCTCAAAATATTACTACTAATTACAGTATTTTCCCCCAACCCACCCTATTATTACTATTTTTTATATCATTTATACATGAACATACATAAACAATAAGTGTATAGTAAAAGTTGTGAACTTACAAAGCAAACATTCATAACATCATACAGGGGTCCCATACATCAATCCTCCACCAACACCTTGCATTATAGTGAGATATTTATTACAAATTATGAAAAAATATTGTCACACTCTTACTACTAATTATAGTCCTTATCTTACAATTGGTGTATTTTTCCCCAACCCACCCTATTATTATTTTTTAAACATATTTTTTATGACAGAAGTTGCAAACTTACAAATCAATCATGCACATGTGCAGAATTCCCAAACAACACCTATCTATCCACACAACATACCCCAGTGGAATATTTGTTACAGATTATGAGATATGTCATCTGATTATTACCAGGTCCACAGCGCACATTTGGCACACATTTTCCATACTCCCCCATTATCAACACAGTACATCTTTGACATAAATCTAAGAATATTACATTATTACTGTTAACCACACTCCATAGGTCACTCCAGTTGTGTTTTTCCCATGCTTCTCCACATTCCCACCACCCTGGAATACTGAGGTACATCTGCTCTAGCTCGCAAAGGACACTCTTACATCTGTACCATCAGCCACTATTCTCATCCATCTCTGTGTTTACTGTGCTATTTAGTCCCTAGATTATTCTCTAGCTTTCTGTCAATTGACATTTACATCCCTAGACTACCATTTTCAGCCACATCCCCATTTATAAACCAGCTGTTACTCACTATAATGTGTTACCATCAACTCTGTGCATTTCCACATTTTTACAGTAAAGCTAATTAAAAGTTCTACATACATTAAGTATCAGTAGTCCATCTCAGTCCTCCTATCTCCTTTAAGAATCTACCACCTACCACCAGGTTGTGAAGATATTTTCTTACATTTTCTTCCAGAAGTTTAATGGTTCTTGCTTTTATATTTAGATATTTGATTCATTTTGAGTTAATTTTTGTGCAGGGTGTGAGATAGGGGTCCTCTTTCCTTCTTTTGCTATGGATATCCAATTTTCTCAGGACCATTTGTTGAATGAACTGTTCTGCCTGAGCTGGGTGGGTTTGACAGGCTAGTGAAAAATCACTTGACCATAGATGTGAGGGCCTGTTTTCAACCATCAGTTCGGTTCCATTGGTCTGTGTGTCTGTCTTTATGCCAGTACCATGCTGTTTTTATCACTGTGGCTAGGTAATACAACTTAAAGTCTGGGAATGAGAGTGTTCCAACTTTGCTTTTCTTTTTTAAGATGTTTCTGGCTATTCAGGACCCCTTATCCTTCCAAATAAATTTGATAATTTTGTTTCCCATTTATTTAAAAAGTGCTGGTGGAATTTTTATCGGGATTGCATTGAGTCTGTATATCAATTTGAGTAGAATTGACATCTTAATGATATTTAGCCTTTCAATCCATGAACATGGAATATTCTTCCAATTATTTAGGTATTTTTTAAAAACTTCTTTTAACAATGAGTTGTAGTTTTCTGAATACAAGTGCTTTAAATCATTGGCTAAGTTTATTCCTGAATATTTGGGTTTTATCTGCCATATTTTATTTTCACCACTCTTTTGACACTTTTAGTGACTTTTATTGATATAATCTTCATTTCTAGACTCTCTTCCAGGCCTCTTCTGTCTTTTCATTTCAGGCTGTAGCACATCCTGTAGTATTCCCTGCAAAGCAGGTCTCTTGGTTACAAACTTTCTCAGTTTCTGTTTATCTGTGAATATTCTAAACTCCCCTCATTTTTGAAAGACAATCTTGCTGGATAAAAGATTCTTGGTTGGAAGTTTTTGTCTTGTAGTCGCTTAAATATATCATACCACTGTCTTCTTGACTCCATGGTTTCTAATGAGAAATCAGCACTTAATCTTATTGGGTATCTCTTATACATTATGCATTGCTTTTCTCTTACTGCTTTCAGAATTCTCTCTTTGTCTTTGGCATTTGACATTCTGATTAGTATGTGTCTCGGAGTTGGTCTATTTGGATTTTTTCAGATGAGAGTAGGTCGTGCTTCTTGGACATGGATATATATATCCTTCAGTAGGGTTGGGAAATTTTCTACTATTATTTCTTTAAATATTCCTTCTGCCCCTTTTCCCTTTTCTTCTCCTTCTGGGACACCCATGGCACATATGTTTGGACGTATCTTGCTGTCCTTTAGTTCTCTGAGACCTTGCTCAAGTTTTTCCAATCTTTTCTTCATCTGTTCTTTTGTATGTTCACTTTCAGAGGGCATTTCCCCAGCTCACCAATCCTTTCTTCTGCCTCCTCAAATCTATCATATGATTCCAGTGTATTTTTAGTTTCATTTTTTGCACCTTTCATTCCCATAAGGTCTGCTATTTTTCTATGTATACTTTCAAATTCTTCTTTGTGCTCATCCAATGTCTTCTTAATATACTTAATTTCTTTAGCCATCTCATTGAATTTATTAAGGAGATTTGTTTGAACTTCTATGACTTGTTGTCTCAACTCCTTTATGTCATCTGGAGGCTTATCTTGTTCCTTTACCTGGGCTATATCTTCCTGATTCTTGGTGTTATTGTAATTTTTTGTTGGTGTCTTAGCATCTGGCTTACAAGGGTATTTATTCTGGGTGAAGTTTTTCTCTCTTGCTGGTTGTGTAGTAGGAGCCAAGGATGTAGTTGATGCTATAAGCTGTGGAGGCTCAAGCTACCCTCATTGCCCCAAGGACCATTGAAGCTTCTCCCAACTTTCTCCTTTGCCAGGGATAGGGACAGAGCCACAGCTGTGTGGAATAATCCAACTCATGCAGGCCTAGACTGTAGTTGCCCTGAGAGACTGATGAAGCTTCATGCCCCTTTGACCCCTGCCTGAGGCAGGGATGGAACTGCATGTGTGGGCAGCAATCTATGCAGTGCAGGTCCAAGATGACTACAGTTGCCCTGGTAGACTTCTGATTATTCAGTCTGTGCCAGCTAATGTACCTGCAGTTACCTGGATAGGCTAGTGCAGAGCCCGTCAGTTTCCTCCCTGCTAGCGGTGGGGTTAAAGCCTAGGCCAGGGCTGCAGGCCAATCTGGGTGAAAGAAACCCGCCTTTACTGTCACTGTGATATTCATTCAGCCCGGCTTCCCCTTATGCTGGAGGTGGAGTCAAAATGGCAGCTACTGGCCTCCTTCTGATGTGGACAGGCTCAAACTTTAGCTGTTCTTAGGATTATACTTTGGCCAGCTGAATTTACTAATCAGTAGCTGAAATTGGTGGTGAACCGTCTCTTCCTCCCCTGTTTTTGGGAAATGGAGCTTCCCATTCCTGCCACAGAATAGCTCCTGGGGTGGTTTGCACTGCCAAAGTAGGATGATCACCTGCCTCTGCTGCGTGGCCTGTAATTACCCGGAGAGGCTGGCGCAGCTCCCCACAGCTTCCTCCCTGCCCGAGGTGGGCCTGGGGCTTAGGCTAGAGTGGCAATCTGATCTAGATGGAAAAAAGCTGGTTCTCACCAGCACTGTGATTTTCAGTCAGCCCCGCTTCCCCTCCTGTCAGGCGCAGAGTTAAGATGGCAGCTACCGGTCTCTTTCTGACTTGGACAGGTTCAAACTTTAGCTGTTCTTAGGATTATACTTTAGCCCACTGAATTTACTAATCAGTAGCTGAAGTTGGTGCCCAACCACCTCTTCCTCCCCTGTTTTGGGAAGTGGAGGTTTCAATTCCAGGCGCGGAATAGCTTCTGAGGCGGCTTGTGCCTCCCGTGGAGGATGGGCACCATCCTCTGTGGCGTGGTGTGCTCTACTCACTAATCTTTCCTGCACATGGGCAGTCTCCTCATTCAGTTCATTCAAGGATGTTGCAGTATGCACTTCTGATCTCCTGGAACCCCCAAACAAGTGCTCTAGGTAGCTCTGGGTGATTATTAACTGCCCTGTAGAAGGAGCTGATTCTCAGAGCTCTTTGCTCTGCCACCATCTTGCTGGTTGTCCATTTTGTTATCTTTCTAGCTAGCAATTATATGTCTAAAAAAGAAAGATTGATTTTTGTTATATGCCATATTAAAGAATTCCCATTTTAATTTTATTTCTTTTTTTGTTTTCAAAATACACAAAATATCACTGCAAATAATAAAAAGTTTGCCTCCCACTTCATTTTTTTGTAATTGTATTCATTGCATTTTTGCAACAATTCAAAACAACAGAGGTATCAAGTATGTTACTCTTGACTTTAATAGTAAAGCTTGTAATATTACTCTGTTAAGCATAAGGTTTGTGTCTGCTTCAAAAAAATATGTGAGTGTTAAAACTTTTATTACTAATTTTAATTTTAAATTTGCTCTGCATTTTAATTTTAAATTCCTTTTAAAATTATATGGAGATGATATTTATTTGACCTTTTAATACACTAATTATAATTGATAGTTTGAACATTTTTATTTTTTGTATTTCTAGAATGGTTCCCTCTGCATTTTGCTGTATTTTTCTTTTAATGCTCTTTAAACTTTATTTATGATGTCTGCATTGTAAGTAGTGGCTGTAGTTTTATTTTGCTGTGTTATGCTAGATTCTTACAAAATTATTTGGAAACATATTTTTCTTTTTCTGTGCTGTAGAATAATTTAATTGAAGCTTATTAACTTTTTCTTCAAATAGATATTCTTCATGAAAATATTAACCAAAACTTTTCCTCCATTATATTAGAACAAAAATATTATCCTACATTTCATATAAACCCCTAAATCCCATCAAATTTCTTAAAATATAACAAACTATCAGGTTATTATTTAATATGTTCAAAATGCTAATTTCTGAACTTCAACCAATTGATATTGTGTTTGATAAATAGTAGCTTAGTAAGCAGAAAGATATTTTCTTCCATTTAATTGCTTTCTCACTTAAATTGCTAAATTCTCTACAATTTTCTTTCAATACTTTCTCAAAAATTTGGGGAATCATTGCCCAATGTTACACAAAAACAGGCTATGTTGAAAGAATGGTGGAAGACAAGACAAAATGGTGGAGAAAATCTCTCACTGAGTATGGCATTGTGATGCTGCTCTCAGCACCAGCCTCATGTGATGGTCTACTGATTGCATTTGTATTTCAACGAGTTTATTATTTATTTATTTATTTATTTATTTTAAAAAGATACTTAGATTACATAAATGGTACACAAAAAATATAAGGATTCCCATATGCTCCACTCCCCACATCTCCCATACCCACCCACATAAACAACATCCTTCATTAGTGTGGCACATTCATTGCAATTGATAAACACATCCTGGAGCACTGCCACTGAGCATAGACCATAAAGATGCTTTCTCTTTACACACTTTTCACATTATAGTTTACTCTCTCTCACACAATTCTGCAAGTTATGAGAAGATATAAAATAGCCTATATCTTCATTGCAATGTCATTCAGGATGATTCCCAAGTCCTGAAAAAGCCCCTGTATTACACCTGTTTTTCCCTCTCCCTACCCCCAGAGCCTCCAGTGGCCACTGCCTCCACATCAGTGTTGTAATTTCTTCCATTGCTAGAATCACAATAAGTCTGTAGTAGAATACCAGTAAATCCACACTAGTCCATAGTTTATTCTCCAATCCTGAAGCTTCTGGGATAGTGATGCTCACTACACCTCTAATTGAGACGGGGCTTTGATCCCACACAGCCTTTGGATGGGATTCTCTTGCTTGCAATTGTAGGCTCTCTCATTTCCTTGGTATGGTGGTTGTCAATCCTCAACTCCTTGTTAGTTGTCCTGGGCAAGTCCAATGACCTGGAGAGTAGGTGTTGCAACTCTGATGAGATTCAGGGCACAGCTGGCACATGGACAGCCCAAAGATTCCAGTCTCTTGGATGTACACCTGCAAACTCCAGCACCAAGTATAGGTTTAAATAGAAGGGACAGAGGAGTCATGTGTAGGGAAGACATAACTGAGTCTAATTCTGTCACTCTCAGGAGCACAAACTCTAAAGTAGGGTCCACTGCAACAAGAGTTTAAGTACACCTCAATTTGTTAAAAGTATTTTACAGAGTTTGAGGGATAAAAAATACAGATGTTTTCTCTTTACTCACTGACCAAAGCCTTTGTATTTAGAGTTAAATACATTTTCTAGAATTTGGGTTTTAAAAACTAAAATACTTTATATTGAGTACACATTAAATAGAAAAACTCTCTATTGTGGGGTAGACCTATATATAAATTTCAAATCCTTTAAAAAATTTCTGTTCAAAAAGAAACTGCATCATTACTATTAACTTAAATTTTCATTTCTAAAAAGTATTTCATTTGTTAAAAGTAACATTTAATCAGTTACAAATAGGTCAGCAGAAATGCTTAGTGACTTGTCGCTGGTAGCATCATCTTACATACTTAACACTGGGAGTAGTACAATTGTCAGTAATGTCTTTTCAAGGTGTTACTTCAGTTGAGCTGAATCAGATTGGGTTTTAATCTGGATTAATGGAGTCCTTTATAAGAAGAATGAAAGTCAGATGGAGAGGGAAGCCAAAGATAGCAGCCAGAAGCTATAGGTCAATGGAACCTGGAAGAGAAAGGAGAAGACACTGTCATGTTAATTGCTACATAGCAGAAAAGATAAGGAACAAGTACCACCAGCAGTCAGCCCCAGAATGCAATAATATTCTCCTTCCTGAAGACTCAATTTTGGATTTCTCCTATCTCAAAGCCATGAGCTAATAAGTTCCTGTTGTTTAGCCAACCAATTTTATGGTACTTTTTTTAACAGCCGGGGAAACTAAAACACCAGCCAAACAAGATGTTACTTCCTTATTGACCTCAACTGATATTTAATAAGCCAAATGTCCAAGACAGTGACCACAGAAGCTATCTGTTGCTGCACAATGGTCAAAAAAAATTTGACTATTATATTTTAATAATAAAGTTTTAATAAAAATTGAATTATTTCATAATATTTCAGACTTTTTTATATTCTAGATGTTCATTCTATTATGATGATAATTGACTTGAAAGCATCTCAGCACTGGCTGAGAGTTGATTTTAATCACTGGAACTTCAACAATTTACCAGTGTACTTCTATTATAGATAAAATCTATTCTACTTCTATTATAGATAAAATCTCTCTAAATAGTGGTTCTAGTAAGGGAGCATGGTGATTGCTATGCTTTCTGGAAAATCAACAGTCTTTGATTGGAGGAAATCTTTTCTTAGTCATGGCAGGGGCTCCAGTATGTGAATTATGGAGTAATGAGGAAAGAAAAATGGGCCTATTTTGCCTTATCTTTTAATTAATTCTGGTGATGATTTGTAATGATAGATGTAGATACTAAATTTCCCTCACACTTTTTAGATTACAGTATAACTTTGGAATCTGCATTTGGAATTTAGCATTTTGACTTTGGGTGAACAGACCCAAAGATACATGATATTTCACAATTTTTACAGGGATAATAATACCCATAACATACATAATGATGTTTTAAAAATTACATGAGATTATATATAATAGGGTTTAACAGACATTTGAATCACTTGATTGTGAAAGGCTTAACTATTGAGTAAGTTAACCGATTTCTATCTAAACTAGTACTATTTGTTAATTTGGTATTTTTGAAAACTTTTGATAGTCTCTCAAAACATGTTATTTATCTGTATAATTTACTTCCCAGGTGATATTATGAAAAAAAAAAAAAGAGAGATTTTTCAGAAATTTATCTCAGGTAAGTGTATGTACTTGTTGAGCTTACAATCTTTAATTTTCAAATAGAAAAGGGGTAGAGTGTGAAATGCCACAGAGTACTTTTCAATTTGGCCTAAGAATTCAGGAAGCAGCATACACTATGGTAGTCTACTTATATTTCTTTGCAATTTACTTTTACCTATAGTTTCCTGAAAATTATCATCACTGTCTCTTTTCCTACTTATCTTGAGGGGTGAGTTCTATGGAATGATCCACTGATTACTAGATTTCTATTGTTTCTTCTGCAGGAAATTACTCATTTACCAAATTAACCCTGCACTTATTAAGATTTGTTTATGACTTAATTTCTCCTTTATGCCTTCCTCTGTGCCACAAACCCCTGTGATGTCTCTTTACTTTAAATTTTCTGAGCACTATGCATACATCCTTTTAATAATTTATGGCACTCCTATTATATAAATCAGGGTTTTAAAAATTGAACTGACATAAAGAAACAAACTAATTTAAGCAGAAATATCAATTTCAGAGAAGGACTATTATTGTCTTTAGCTGGCTATTTTGCCTAATGCTGAACCAGTTATTATTGCCAGAAATATGTAGTACTATAATAAGTTCAGACTGAGTTATTTGCCATTGTCAAAGGGGAAGTCGATGCAGACTTAGATATGAGAAAAAGGACAAAACTTCTTATAGTAGATTGAGCTATATCCTCCTGAAAAAAAAAAAAAAACATGGTCTTGATCTTAATTTGCAATGCCTGTGGGTTTGTACCCAATGTAAATATGACTTTTTGAAGATGCTATTTTTAGGTATGTCTTGGCCAGCTGAATGAGGGTGGACTTTACTCTGATTCCTGAAGTCCTATATAAGCAGAAGAATTTCAGAAATAGAGAAAAGTAACAGGTGGGAGCCTGTAGCAAGGAGTCAGTGAAAACTAAGAAGAAAAAGGTGAAGACATTGCTTTGTGATGGTAAATCTGAGAAACCCAAGAATTGTCGGCCAGCCAAAGTTTACAAACCCAGAGGAAGCAAACCTTTTAGCCAACACCTTGATATGGACTTCTGGCCTCTGGAACTGTGAACCAATAAATTCCTGTGGTTTAAGCCAACAAATTGTGTATTTGCCCTAGCAGCCTGACAAGCTAGGACACTGCTACTTCAGTCTGGGATGTAATTTCCATGAGGATCAACTGCTTGTTTGTTTGTTTCTATGTGTTCAGTGCTTGGAATAATGCCTAGCTCAAGCAGATGCTCAAAAAATATTTAATGAATGAATAAATGAAATAAAAAGAAAGTAAAAAATAAAAGAATGAAAGGAACGAAATAGGTAAAATTAATCAACACAATCCGCTATTCTTGTAGGCATTCTTATTTCTAGTGATGCAAAGGTTGCTTTGTCCTAAGGTCAATGGTATTCCAAATTATAATTAAATACTGTGAATTAGTTTTGAATAAATATAACAATAATTGTTATGAATTCCATTGTATTACTCCTAAATTGTTTGGCATATGTTAGTTTTCCTAACTGGATTGTAAGCTCTTTGAGAACAAAGATGATAGTTTCTACTTTTTTGGATTCCCAATATAGTAAGAAATGTTAGTTTAGTTGAACACGTTTGGATAATGAGAGGCTGAAGATGGGAGTTTACTAACCAAATACAGGGTTAATTTGGTGGAATCAGCTCCAGTCTTGGTAAAGCCATATTTTTGTAGAATTTAATATAGTCATTTCTTACAGTTAAATTACTTTGTTTAATTTACCTTATAAGTTATTTGTACTGTGATATCTAGAGCCACGGGAGTGAATTATTGTAACACACTTCAGTTCCAAAAATTATGGAACAATTAAATAAAATTTCTATCTCATAGGCAATATATTTGTACTTAAATTTATTAGAATATTACAACATGTACTTAATAGTATAGGTGTTCAAACTTTCTTAGTCAGCATCTATTTTCTTAGAAAATGATTAATTGTAGATTTTCAGATGTACTCCTTTTTCTACACTTCCTCTATCTTTCACTTAACCTCAAAGTAAATGGGTATTCAAGAATCTTACTTCTATTTATGATGTAACTATGAATTATACATGTGGAGGCAAGTTTTGAATGAATTTCTTCATTCAACGTTTTTGTCTGTCTATAATTTATTTTCTAATCACATTTTAATATTCTAATTTTTGGAATATTTTGCAGTAGTAAATTAATAAGGGATATCACTATTGATAATTAATGGTCATTGCTTGATGCTAGGTATAATTTTAAATGCTTATTTTTATTTGAACAGTGTATTGCTTTGATTGAAATATTTCCTAACACAATGAATATTTTATTCTCAAAAAAAAAATTGAATAGCCTGTTTGTTAATGGAAATCAGAATCTTTGGGAGGGAAGCCTTTGGCAAGGCAATTATTTTACACAAACAACTGTATCTGTGGGAGGGGACCACACGAAGGCTGCATCCCCTTCTGAACCCTCGGTAGCATCCTCAAGGGAAAGTCACGGACTGAAGATTGTTTAAATGACAGCAGTAGGGTGCATAGTAACACTGCTCCTCAAAGGAAGCATCACCTTATTTGACCCAGCCTTGGAGTTATTCAGGCGCCTGCTTCAGTCAGTTGACGATAAAGTCTCCAGCCATTTCCATTTTTTTTTAGCATTCAGGAGCCATTTGAGGACATCTTTTGTTTGATTAATAGATCTTCACAAGATACATTTTGTTGAAAACTTAAGATGAACTTCGTCTAAAGCTGGACCGTATCTCTGACAACATATGGCTCTAAGGTTTTCTAAAGTTCTATGCTGTATTGATTCTTGTGGCATACGTCAATCACCTCAATGATGATCCCTCACATTGTCTCTTGCTTGCCTGAGTTATGTGGTAGAGTAAAATATATTATCTTTTGGCTTTGCAGTAAGTATTTGAAAGATTTACCTTTTAAATTATTCTTTTCAGAGACATTAAATTTGTGGGTGTTTTCTTGTAGCTTCTGAATTCCTTCTTAACTGAAGGAATTGTAGAGTTGTTTATGAAGAGAGTAATTACGTAGCTTGAAACACAGGCACTACTTTGTTGAGTTCGTGGGAATGATCCTCTGGGCAAAGTATTCCAAATATAAAGAGCCATGAAGAACATTGGGTTGGTTTTGATTATACAGCACGTTCAGTTTTGATTCTGTCCATCTCTTCACTGGAAGATCAGTAGTTAAGCATATGCTATTAGCTGCAGAATCAAACTCATATTTTTCTTTCCATTCTGTGAGAAGAACATCAAATATTATTATTCATAAAGGCTTTTACTGCAGCCTATTGGTCTGGACAAAGAACAGACATTTTTCCAAGTCGGATTAAGAATTCCAACCTAGAAAGGTCAACTGTTAGGTTTATTACAGTGTTTACAGAGGTGCTGATTGTTTACTTAGCCCTGCAGAGTAAGTGAGATTTTTCTAAAATTCATAAATTAGAATATATTTTTACAGCATTTAGCAATGTAGCATAATTATATCCGTTTTATTTATTTATCAATTAAAGCTCATCTTTTTCATAATTTTTCACCCATATTTCTGTATACAAGAGCAAACCAATGTTCTTACAAAGTAACAACTCTACAATAGTAGGCTTAAGTTGGTGTGTGGTAGTATTCATTTTCCAATTTTGTTTTCTCTTTTGTTTCAAAACATTTGTCTGTGTCATTATTGAAAGCAGCTTTCTAGCCAATAAATTAATGAATTATTAAGTTTAAAAAGAAAGAAAGAAAAAGAAACCTTCTGATTGGCTGTCAATGTAATTTCTACATCTTACCTAGATTTAGAGAAACAAGAAATATGGGAGGAAATTGATAACATAAGACACAATACTATTTAGAAATACTTGTTTTTTTAATTGTACAAAACTAAAATACTGTATCTTTTTCTAATTGTTCTAGTGAAAAATGAGAATCTCACTTTTGATTTTTATGCTTTTCTTATAAGCAGTAATTTTACTTTTTTATTGTTCTTATTCTCCTAGATTTCTTTATTGGAATCAACTTCTTAGTTTCTCAGTGAAACAAAACAATTTTTTCCTTAAATTTTGGATCTCAGCTGTATAGGGATCTCCTTGCCAATTCTGAATTTTCCATTATTTTTGAATATTTGAAGTTTATTTCATTATAATTTTTAATATGCTAAGAAAATAATGTGTCTAATTCTATGTGTTTAAGGAATTACACCCTACATCATTGGCATACAAACAATATGAAATATTATTCATTAATATAGGATAGATTTAGGAAACTAAACTCTCTTGTCCACATTATTTCAATGTCGTTTGATTGAACTAGGGTGTAGAGTATTAGAGTATTTATTATTTGCAATACCTTTCTAAATTCTTAGTGGTATTTAAAGACAACAAAATAAATTTTGATTTTGTACTTCAGTGGGCCAATTTAATAAACTGAGTAGGCTATTCATTTATATTTGGAATAATTAAAATGGTGCAAATTGGACCTATAGCCCTATATTCTGAATAAATGAAATGCTTTGTAATAAATTATAGATAAAATTATAATGAGGTCTGTGGTTGTAATGAAAGTATTAAGCATTAATAAACATAGAAACTAGAAGTGTTGATATTTTAATAAGCTAAAAAGTAAATATAGCCCTAAAACGGCTTATTCTGCAGATTGAATTTATTATTGCCAAAGTAAAATTCTTATTTAAGAATACTTTGAGATCTGAAACATTTTGTGCTTTAAAATAGTACTTTAAATATTGAAGTACATTGTTTTATGTCTATATGATTAACACTTATAAATAATGATTAGGGAATATGCATAGAACTTCAAGTTGTTAAAATATAATAGTGACTCACAACATGCCAGTCTTTAAAATCACAAGGTTAGAAGAATATATTGGATGTATTATTTTTAGGGAAATGGATGGTAGAATGTATCGAATTGAAAATATGTGTACATTAAAGAATTTCTAATACTGCTGTTCCAATTTCATTTCCCAGTTATAAGATATATATATATATATATATATATATTCAGTGTTTTTATTACAGAAGTTGTGGCTTTGCAGAAAAAAATCACATGTGAAATATAGATTGCCCACATACCACTTTATTATTAACACCTTGCATTGGTGTGGTACATTTGTTACAATGGAGGAAACTACATATATTTTAAGCCTTAAGTCCCAGTTCCTTACCTCCACTCCATCCCTTGTGGTAAATCTTTGTGCTTTCTTATTATAATTATTTTATATTTATACAAATATGAAATAATTAAAATAATAAGTAATTTAAAAAAATTTCTAGGAGACACCTGGGACCTAATACATGGGAAGCAGGTGCTCACCCACTGAGCTACACCTCCTCCCAATATTTGTCCTTTTGTGTCTGTATTATTTCACTCAACATGATGTCTACAAGGTTATCCATGTTGTCTCATGTATCAGAACTTCATTCCTTTTAATGACTGACTAATATTTCACTGCATGTATATACCACATTTTGTTTATCCATTCATCAGTTGATGGACACACGGGTTGCTTCCATCTTTTGGAAATTGTGTATAATGCTCTTATTAACATCAGGGTGAAAATATCTATTTGAGTCCCTGCTTTCAGTTCACTTGGGTATATATCTAGAAGTGGGATTGCTGCTTCATATGGTAATTCTATGGTAACTTTCTAAGGTACTGCCAAACTGTCTTCCACAGTGGCTGCACCATTTCACACTGCCACCAGCAATGAATAAGTATTTGTATTACTCCACATCTACTCCAACATTTGTAAATTTCTGTTTTTTTAATAGTAGCCATTCTAGTGGATGTGAAATGGTATTTCATTGTGGTTTTAATTTGCATTTCCTTAATGGACAATGATGCTGATCATCTTTTTCATGTGCTTCTTGACCATTTGTATTCCTTCTATGAAGAAATGTCTATTCAAGCATTTTGCCCATTTTTAATTGGGTTGTCTTTTTACTCTTGAGTTGAAGGATTTCTTTATATAGTCTGTATATTAAACACTTGTCAGATATGTTGTTACCAAATATTTTCTTCCATTGTGTAGGTTGTTGTTTTCCTTTCATGATAAAGTCCTTTGATGTACAAAATATTTTAGGTTCCATTTAAATATTTTTTCTTTTGTTGTTTGTGTTTTGGTATAAAGTCTAAGAGACTGTTGCTTAACACAAGGTCCTAAAGATGATTCCCTAGATTTCTTCTAGCAGTTTTCTAGTTCTGGTTCTTAATTTAGGTCTTTGATGAATTTTAGTTAATTTTTGTATATGGTATAATGTAAATATCTGCCTTCATTGTCTTTCACATGGAGATCCAGTTTCCCCAGCACCATTTGTTGAAGAGACTGTTCTTTTCCAATTGTATGGTCTTTGCCCCCTTGTCAAAAATAAGTTGGCCAAAAATATTTGATTCCACTGGTCTATATGTATGTCTTTGTGCTAGTACCATGATGTTTTGATTACTGTGGCTTTGTAATGTTTTAAGATCAGGAATTGTGAGTCCTCCTGCTTTGTTCTAGTGTTTCAAGATGGCTTTGGCTATTTGGGCCACTTATTCCATATAAATTTGATAACTGGCTTTTCCATTTCTGCAAAGAAGGTTGTTGGAATTTTGATTTGGATTGATTGAATTTATAAATTTATTTGGTAGAATTGACATTTTGACAATATTTAGTCTTCCAATCCATGAACAAAGAATGTTTTTCCATTTATTTAGGTCTTCTTTGATTTCTTTTAGCAATATTTTGTACTTCACATACTTGGTTAGATTTATTTCTAGATATTTGATTCTTTCAGTTGCTATTATAACTGGAATTTTTTCTTGATTTCTTTTTCTGATTGTTCATTACTAGTGTATAGACACACTGCTGATTTTGTGGAGTTGATTTTGTACCCTACCGCTTTGCTGAATTCATTTATTCGTTCTAGGATCATTGCAGTGGATTCTTCAAGATTTTATGTGTACAGGATCATGTTATTTGCAAATAGAGGGCATTTTACATCTTCCTTTCCAGTTTGCATGCCTTTTATTTCTTCTTCTTGCCTAACTGCTCTGGCAAGAACTTCCAGTAATATATTGAATAACAGTGGTGATCATAGACATCCTTGTCTTGTTCCTAATCTTATAGGGAAAGTTTTCAGCATTTCACCATTAAGTATGATGTTAGCTGTGGGATTTTCATATGTACCTTTTATCATGCTGAGAAAGTTTCCTTCTATTCCTAGAATTCTAAGTATTTTTATCAAGAAGGGGTGCTGTATTTTGTCAAATGGATTTCTGCATCAATTGATATGGTCATGTGTTTTTTCCCATTCATTTTGTTATTGTAGTGTATTACATTAATTGATTTTCTTATGGTTAACCACACTTGCACACCTGGATTAAATCTCACTTGTTTATGGTGTTTTAGTCTTTCAATGTGATATAAGATTAAGTTCACTAGTATTTTGCTGAGGATTTTTGCATTTAAATTCATGAAAGAAATTGGTCTGTAATTTTCTTTTCTTGTGGCATTATTTTCTGACTTTCATATGAGGGTGACGTTTGGCATCATAGAATGAAATAGGGGGTGTTCCTGCCTCTTCAATTTTTTGGAAGACTTTGAGTAAAATATATGTTAATTCTTCTTAAAATATTTGGTAAAATTTCCCTGTGAAGCCATCTGGTCCTGGGCTTTTCTTTGTTGGGAGGTTTTTGATACTTATTTAATCTCTTTACTAGTTATTAGTTTATGAGATCTTCTATTTTTTCTTGAGTCTGTGTAAGTTGTTTGCATGCTGTTAGGAATTTGTCCATTTCATTTTGATTATCTAATTTTGGCATACCGTTATTCATAATATCCTCTTACAGTACCTTTTATTTCAGTGGAGTTGGTAGTAATGCCCCCTTTTCAATTCTGATCTTAGCATTTTGTATCCCCTTATTTTCTTCATCAGTCTATTTAATTTGTCAATTTTATTAATCTTTGCAAAGAACCAACTCTTGGTTTTGTTGTCTACTTTTTTATTCTCTATTTCTTTTTTCTCCATCTAATCTGTTATTTCCTTACTTCTGCTTGCTTTGGGTCAGTTTGCTCTTCTTTTTCTAATTCTTCCAGATTTGAAGTTAGGTCTCTGAATTGAAGTCTTTCTTCTTTTTTAATGCAAGCATTTAGGGCTAAAATTTTTCCTCTCATTACAGCCTTAGCTGTATCCCATAAGTTTTAGTATGTTATATTTTCATTTTCATTTGCCTCAAGGTATTTCTCTATTTTTCTTGTGAGTTCCTCTTTAATCCATTAGTTGTTTCAGAATATGTAGTTTATTTTCCACATATTTGTGAATTTTCCATTTCTCCTGCTCCTGTTGATTTCTAGCCTCATTCCTTAGTGATTAGAGAAAATACACTCTTTGACGTCAGTATTTTTAAATTTATTGAAACATGTTTTGTGATTAATATATGATCTGTTCTGGAGAATGATCCATGTGCACTTTAGAAGAATGTGTATTCTGTGCTGTTCTATGGAAGTGCTCTACATATGTCTGTTAGGTCTAGAATGTTTAGAGCAAGGGTTCTTAACCAGGGGTCCACAGACTCCCAAAGGGTCTGTGGAAAGATTTCAGGGGGTCTGTGAGCTTGAATTGAAAAAAACCAACTCAATTAGATGTCCAACGTGACACCCGTGTTGCCTTGTCAAATACTACACCACAGCTTAAAGTTCTTATTCAAGATAAACAACAACAGTCTGACATCTTCAAAAATTTAAATTTAACTATAACTTTCCTATATTGTTGATGTATTGGATTATTATTTAATGTGTTAAGAAAAAACACATATGTATATTATTATATCATTAGTAATTGTATTTCAATATATGTTACTGATTTTCTTTGTAATTTTACTTTATGCATTTAAAATATTATTCTTGTGGGGACGTGTTGTGGGGGTGTGATATATTTATTAAATAATACACAGTACAGTGTGGACTTAGTATGATTTTTATTTTGATGTAGTGTGTTCTGAGTACAGTGGATAACTGCCTGCAAAACAGTTGGTAAGGATGGCCGAGATGGTTTTATGATGCCGTGGCAAAACTTGACTTTCTAAATGTTTGCCAAAAATGACCATTTGTACAGATGTTAAATTGTGTTAGGTTATCAGGTATTGAAATTATGGGAAAACTGTAAAATGTAATTTTGAATAATCCTAAAATTTAATTTAAAGACATGCCGAAATTGAGTGTCATAAAATTACCTGCTGCTATATTCTGAGAAGGGGTCTGTGATTTTCATCTGACTGGCAAACGGGTCCATGGAACAAAAAAGGTTAAGAATCCCTGGTTTAGAGTATCATTCAATTCTTATATTTACTTATTAATCTTCTTTCAAGATATTCTGTCCATTATTGAAGGTGGTGTACTAAAGTCTCTTACTATCAATGCAAATTTCTCCCTTTAAATTTAAATTTATCAATTTCTCCCTTTAAATCTATCAATATTTTCTTTGGGTACTTTGCATCTCTGCTGTTAGGTGCATATATATTTATAATTTTTACATATTCTTGTTGAATTGACAATTTTATCATTATATATTAGCAATCTTTGTCTTTAATAACAGTTTTTGAATTCAAGTCTATTTTATCTAATATTAGTATAGCTACACCAGTTCTCTTGGTTACTACGTGCATAGTATATTTTTTCCATCCTTTCACTTTCAAAGTAATTATGTCTTTGAATTTAAGGTGAGACTCTTTTAAACAGCATATAGAAACTCTCTGTCCCTTGGGATGGACAACACCCATCCCAAGGAATAGAGAGTGACTACAACTGCAAGCAAGATAGTTTCATCCATCTGTCCCATGTGATCTAAGCCCCCTCTCAATTAGAAACAAAGTGGGCATCACCACCCCAAAATCCTCAGGATTGGGGAATGAACAATGGACTAAAGTAGACATATTATTATTCTATTATAGACATTATTATTCTAGCAATGGAAGAACTTTTATCATTAATATAAAGCCTGTGATCACCAGAGGTTCTGAGGGGAGTGAGAGGGAAGAATAAGTGTAACATGGGAACATTTTTGGGACATTGGAATTGTCCTGCATGACATTGCAATGATAGGTACAGACCATTATAAATTTTGTCAAAACCTATAAAATTGTGTGGGACAGACTGTAAAATATAATGTAATCTATTGTCTATGGTTGGTAGCTATGCTTCAATATATGTTCATCAGTTGTAACAAATGTACCACACTAATGAAGGATGTTGTTAATGTGGGAAAGTGTGGGAGGGGGGTGGGGCATATGGGAATCCTCTATATTTTTTATGTAACATTTATATAATCTAACGCTTCTCTAAAAAAAAAAAAGCATATAGTTTAGTCATACTTTTTTCATCCATTCTGCCAATCTTTGTCTTTTGACTGGAGAACTTAATGCATTTACATTCAAAGTCACTACATATAATGCAAGACTTTCTTCTGTCATTTTCCTATTTATTCTTTGGAATTCTTACCCATTATGTCTCTGAATTCTTTAGTTAATGTCTACTTTCATACTTATTTGATCTTTTGTACTGTATCATATTGAGTCTCATTTCTATCTGGATTTATTTTTCATATATTTTCCCTGTGGTTATCATTGGGTTAAAATTTAACATCCTAAATATATAACAGTCATATTTTATTTAATACTAACTTGACCTCAATAGAATGCACATACAATATAGCTATACCTCTCCATCCTACCACCATATATTGTACTTGTTACAAATTATATTTCTGCACATTGTATGTCCAAAACAATAGATTTATCTTTATATTCTTTGTGCATTTGCATTTTAGCATCTGTAGGAAGTAAGAAGTGGATTTCCATACCAAAAAACACAATGCAATAGTACTGGCATTTATAATTATCTAGAGGTCTTTATTTCTTTCTGCTGCTTTGAATCACTGTCTTTTGTCCTTTCTTTTCAGTCAGAAGAACTCCTATTATCAATGATCATAGGACAGGTCTAGTGGTAAAGAATTATCTCAGTTTGTATTTCTGGGAATTACTTAACCTTTCTCTCATTTTTGAAGGAAATCTTGTTTAATATAAAATTGTTGATCAACAATTGCTTTCTTTCAATACTGCAAGTATTTCAACCCACTGTCTTCTTGCCTCCATGGTTTATGATGAGAATTCTTCACTTAATCTAACGGGCACTTCCTTGTACATAACATATTGCCTTTCTTTTGCAGTTTTCAGAAACTTCTCCTAGTCCTTTGCATTTAAGAATTTGATGTGTGTGCGACAGGGTGTCTATTTCTTCAAGTTTTTTTATGTCTGGTGTTCTCAGGGCTTCTTGGATGTGCATGTTCATGTCTTTTGCTATGTTTGGGATGTGTTTTTCTCATTATTTCTTTGATTATTCCTTCTGCCCTTTTCTCTCTTTCTTCTCCTCCTGGGACTACCATAATGTATATGTTTTTATGCCTGCCCACAGTTCTCTTAAGCTATCTTTGCTTTATATAATTTTTTTCTATGCTTCTCTGCTAGACTCATTTCAATTTTCTAGTTTTTGAGTTTGATGGGTCTTTCTTCTGCCAGCTCCAATCTCCTCTTGAAACCCTCCTGGGAATATATTTCATTTCAGTTATTGATGTCTTTAGCTCCAGTATTTCTATTTGCTTCCTATTTTAAATTTCTGTGTCTTTATTGACATACACATATTGTTCATTCATTGCTTTTCTAATATCCTATAGCTCTTTCTTTGTATTTTCCTTCATCTCATTAAGCATCATGAAGGTCATTTTCTTTTTTATTTTGAGGAGTTATCAAAGATAGAACCCACTGAGCTACATGGGCTCCCCAATGAGAGTTAGTTTTTTTTTTATTTGGATTTCTAATTTTTTTTTATTTTTAAGGAAAATTTAGATTACATAAATGTTACATCAAAAATATAAGGGATTCCCATATACCCCACCTCCTCCCCCTCCCACACTATCCCTATTAACATCTTTCATTAATGTGGTACATTTGTTTCAATTGATGAACACATATTGCAGCTTTGCTACTCTTCATGTTCTATAGGTTACATTATAGTTTACACTGTGCACCACACAATTTTATAGGTTTTGAAAAAAATTTTAATGGCTTGTTTCTATCATTACAATGTCATGCCAGACAATTCCAATGTCCCCAAAATGCTCCATGTTACACCTGTTCTTCCTTCTCCCTCCCCTCAGAACCTCGGGGGGTCATTGCCTTTTTTTCTTTTTTTAAAGGTTTATTTAATTTATTTATTTATGCCCCCCTTGCTGCTTGTGCTCGCTGTGTCCATTTGCTGTGCATTTTTTTGTGTCTGCTTGTCTCCCTTTGTTGTGTCATCTTGCTGCACCAGCTTGCCATGATGCGTGGGCTGGCTTGCCTTCACCAGGAGGCCCCGGGAATCAAACCTGGGGCCTCCCATATGGTAAAGGGGAACCCAACCACTTAAGCCACATCCACTTTCCCCCCCTGCCTTTTTTAAAAATCAATGATACAAGTTCTTCCATTACTAGAATAATTATAAGTCTACTTTAGTCCATAGTTGCATTCCTCCTTTATGTTTGTTCATTCCTTAATCTTGAGGGTTTTAGAATGGTGATGCCAACTCTGTTTCTGATTGAGATGGGGCTGAGATCACATGGGGCAGAGAATGGAATTGTCTTGGTTGCAGCTGTGGATGATCTCTGTTTTTCAGGGTGAGTGATGTCCAGCTTCATCCTTTTGTTAGTTGTCCTGGGTGAATCCAATGAACTGGAGAGTAGGTGCTGCAACTCTACTGAGATTCAGGGCTCAACTGGCATATGAAGAGACTGAAGATTTCAATCTCTGGGATGTATATTTAATGAGCATAGTGGTAATTATAGGTCAAATAAAAGGGACAGAAGAGCCCCATGTAGGGAAATTATAAATGAGTCCAACTCACTTACATTGGGGAGCATATATTCCAAAGTAAGGCCCACTGACAGGGTGCCGAATTCCTGAGATTGTCTGCACTGCCTACAGTATCTAGATGTTTCTAGAGCCATCAGGAGCCCCACTGTTTGAGGCACTGTTTACTGTGGCAGTCAATCAGATCCTGCTGAGATGTGCATTAAGTGTAACCTCTGGAATGACTTCCCCACTCACATTGAAACCTCTTAGCCATAAAAACTCATTTTTGTTTAATTTCTTCCCCCTCTTAGTCAAGGTCACTTTTCCAAATGCATCACTAGTTGTTGCCTGGTAATAATACATTGGTGCCAGGGAGTCTTATTTCCAGGAGTCATGTCCCATACCAGGGAGAAAGTAGTGTGTTTATATGCTGATTTTGGCCTAGAGATAGCACAATTGAGCAACAAGGAGGCTTTTAGGAGGTAACTCTAGGCAATATATAATACTAGGCTAAGTTTTAATTTCACAAGAAAAGGTTCATAAGTTCAACCATCAATATCAAGGGCATAATGATCTATCCTCCTTGCTAGGCACTTCCCATGTACTCAGTGGATTCTTGCTGCTCTATTAGAGAATGTAGCAGGACTCCCCAGGATGGGAATTCAATATTCCTTTGGTTATTGTGTGGATCTCCACCTACCCAGACAATGCCCCAACACCACTTGAACATATTCATATTCCATAGAGGCATGCCACAGGTATACCCTCCCTATACATCCCCCCAAAAACTGACACCTTGCAACAGTGATCCTCCTCTGCCACAGTTGTGACTTTTCTGTGATCCAAAACCTCCCCCAAAACAAAGTCAAAATATAACCAAATGAATATAGTAATAAAAGAAAATAATAAACAAATAAATTACAAAAATAAAAAAATAAAATGAAAAAATTTTTCATAATGTCTTTCATCGCCATAAGATCTGTTGTCTTTTATATATAGTAACAAATTCTTGAAAGCAGGGACACAAACAGATATATGCAAACCAATGTTCAAAGTGGCATTATTCCCTATTGCCAAGAGTTGGAAGCAGTCCAGGTGTCCATCAACAGAAGAATGGATAATCAAATTGTGGTATACACATACAATGGAATATTACTCAGCTGTAAGAAGGAATGCAGTATTAATACATGGGAGAACATGGGTGAAACATGAAGACTTTATGTTGAGTCAAATAAGCCAGTCACTGATCATAACCAAAATATTACATGACCTCACTGATATGACTAAGCAAATTGAGCAGACTCACAAACTAGAGTCTGGAAGATAGATTTTCAGGAGACAGTAAGGATGTAGAGGGTGGTGAGCTGATGCTCAATATGGGCAAAATCTATGATAAGATGGAAAGGGGTGGTTGGGCAGTGGATGGGGGTGATACTGGTGCAGTGGTGTGACTGGGTTCAACAGTGCTGGAATGTGATGGAGATAGGGTGGTGGATTGGGTTGGACTATCCATGGAACTGGAGAGAGGGCTGGAGTAAGGAACAGGTGAACTCTGGAGATTTGTAGGTCTGTGGTTAATACTACAATGGTGGAAATGTTCTTTTGGCAAATATGGCAGAGAAGGGTTATTGGTACATGGTGTTGGGGCTGGGGATATATGCAAGATTGGGTTCACCTGGGGCATGCTTCTATAGAATATGAAAGTGTTCGTCTTGTCATAGTGTGTTATCGCAGTGGGTAGAGACCCACACAATAAACAAGAAAATATTAATCTCCCATCCTGGGGAGTCCTGTTATGTTCTCAATTAGAGAGGCAAGACTATCTAGAGAACATAGGCAGTGCCTAATAAAAGGCAACAGACCGATATGTCAAGCTCTCTATATAATTGCATGTAACTATGAATCTTGTTCTTCAAAAATTGAAACTTAGTGGTTACCATAGGTTCCAAGGGGTAGGGAAGGGCATTTTTAGGGCATTCAATTATTCTGCATGATCTTGCAATGACAGATTTAGGCCATTTTAAATTTTGTCAAAACCCATAAAAGTGTACGGCACAAAATATAAGTCATAATGTAAAGCATTTACCACGGTTAGTAGCAATACTTCAATATTTGAACATCAATTGTAAAAAAGGTATACACATGTAAAATGTTATTATTAGGAGAAAGTGCTAGAGGAATAATGGGTTGGGTATAGAGGAATCCCCTATATTTTCTATGTGAATTTCTGTAACCTAAAGCGTCTTTGAAGATAAACTGGAAAAAAAAAATAAGCCATGGGGGGAACATATGGGAGAGTCGGTTTTTTTCATTTGTTTGATTTTTGTTTTTAAGTGGTACAAGGGATCGAACATGGGACCGCATACATGGGAAACAGGTGTTCAACCACTTGAGTTACATCTGCTCCCCATTAAGATCATTTTCTTAATGTCTTTGGTATGTCCATGGTCTGGTCTTCTTCTTCAACATTTTCTGGATTTTTATCCTTTCCTTTGAATGGGTCATCATTTTCTGTTTCTCTATTTGTGTAGTACTCTTTTTTTCACTCTGTACATTTTAATATTTTAAATGTTGTCTCTAGGAATATTCCCTGACATGTCTATTTCTTAAGTTTGTACTTATTGATCATATGACAGAGATTTTCTTAAGTGTCTGGAGCTAACAAATCCATGCAAACCTAAGCAAAGAACATCTTTCACCATCTTAGCAGATTGGCTTTGTGTTGAATCAGAATTCAGCCTTCCTATCATGAAGATCAGCCCAAGGCAAATGCAAAGTGCAGGTTCCTCCCTGTTTATTCAAAGCCTGTGTATTTTCCTGGGTTTGCGCTTGCTAGTGGTATTAGGAGCTCCCCTGTTTTCAGAAGTTTGAATGTACCCACCCCACTTTCCAGGAAACAGACTTTCTCCCTCTCCTGGCTATCCATGATTTAGAGGAGGTAAGTCTTTTCCCCAGGCCCTCTGCCTCAATTGTTTTTTTCACTGCTTTCATTGTCTCAAGCTGCTTTTTTCTGGAGGGCAATCCAGGGAGAGGTGCATACTGGAGAGGAGTTTCTCAAGTTAGCTTTTCACAGCCAGAATAAAAAGCCAGGGACCCACAAAGGTAGCACCAGTTGGCTCCAAACTTCTCTAGGACTTTCTTGACTCAGTGGCTGCCCTGAAAATACAGCCCTTGAACTGTCCTCTTCTGCTCTGTGGAAGCATACCATCTTTAAGTCTCCTCTAATTCTTTTGTCCTAGTTAGGATGATTATAACTTGTGGGTTAGAACAATGGCTGCCCTCAGCTATCTGATGTAGCTATTCAAAAGCAATAATCTGCTATAGGACTGTATCCTTTCCCCTCAATCCTTGATCTTGGGGAAATGGAATTTTATGTCTCTTTTGGCACCAGTAAGCTATGCCAGGGGCTGGACCACCCTGCTGTCTCCCACAAGATTGGGGGATTGTCAACAGTAACAGCTGTGTGGAGAGTGCAACTTACTTCTAGTTGCTGTAACTTAACCTCCTTTCCTCCTGCTCTTCCCTACATGCTGTACAGTGCTCTACTGGACTCTGGACTTTGAAATAGTTGATTCAGGCAGTTCCTGCCTGTTTAATAGTTGTTCTAGTGGAGGGACTGATTCCTGGAACTTCCAACTCTGCCATCTTGCTACAATCAATCTGCATTTTCTTCTTCCTTATTAATGGGGGGTTCCAGTTATTTAGTACCAGAAAGTAATAGTATTTCATATTGAACCCTATTTTTTCTAAAAATAAATCCAAATTTCTCTAAATAACATCTATTTAAGGTACAGTTGAAAATATGATAATATTTAAGATATTTTCAACTTAAGTCATTCAAAGAAATAAACACATTTACATTTTATTATGTGAGAGGAAAAAGTCATATTTTTCATACTTAGGGTTCTTTTTTTTTATTATTGTTCATAAAAATCAAGATTTTTCACAGTACATACCAATATTTGTAAAATGATATACAAATATATATGCATATATGTGTATTTTCTTATATAAATGTTATTTTATATATATATATATTTTAAAGGTGCTTAGATTACCTAATTATTACTCAGAAATTACAAAGATTCCCATGTTCCCTGCCTCCCACACCTCCCACAACATCCCACACCAACATCCTTCATCAGTGTGGAACATCACCCATAATGGATATATACATCCTGGGGCTTTGCCACCAAGCATAGACCGCATTTCACATCATAGACCACCCTCTCTCCCACACAGTTGTGTGTGGTATATGCTGATGTAAAATGGCCTACATCTGTTGCCACAATGCCACTCATGACAACCCCCAAGTCCCAAAAAACCCCTGTATTTCGACTGCCTCTCCTCTCCCTGCCCCGAAAATGTCCAGTGACCACTGTCTCCACCTCACTGTTACAATTTCTTCCATTGCTTGAATCATAATATACGACAGAACACCACCAAGTCCAGTCTAGTCCATAGCTCTTCCCCCAATCCTGGGGGTTTTGGGATGGTGATGTCCACTCCACCTCCAAGTGAGAGAAGGTTTATATTCCATGGATACGGTGGATGGGATTATCCTGCCTGCAGCTGTAGGCCCTCTCCATTCCCTGGGATGGCTGTTGCCCATAGTCGTCTCCTCGCCAGGTGACTTGGATGAGTCCATTGAGCTATAGGGTAGGGGTTGCAGCTGCACCGAGATTGCAGGCACAGCTGGCACATAGGTAGGCCAGAGGCTCCAGTCTCTGGAGGTACACTTAAAAACTCAAGCATCACATATAGGTTTGAATAGAAGGGACTAAGGGACCATGTGCAGGGAG